>CAUYQV010113668.1:0-12882 GCA_963574575.1 Galagoides demidoff
AAGAAGGGGGCCTGGGAATGTGTTCTCGGCCCCCTGGGGGGAGGAGGGACTTGCCTTGTTCCTGGAGTCGACTCTGGGGGAGAAGGGAGGAGGAGGGAAATGGGCTGGAGAGGGTGGGGGGAACAGGTGAGGGCTGGGGAAAGAGGGCTGGGTTACAACAACGCTGATCTGTGGTTCATGGGTTTATTCCTCGAATCCCCGAGACTAAGGACCTACTGCAGAGCAAAATTCCAGTAATAAATAAGAGGACTAAGTTCTAAATTCTGTAGCACTTTGGGTGTATACTTTAGAAAACTAGAAGAGAAGGTGGTGAATGTTCACGACACAAAGGAAAATTAAAAATTTGAGGTGACGGATATGCTAATTACCTTGACTGAATCATTACACATTATATATATATATATATATATATATATATATACATACACTTATATCAAATATCAACCTGTATCACACAAATATGGACAGTTATTATGTGTCCGCTAAAAGGAAAATATTAAATCATTGCTAACATTTACAAGTATTTCCTTCTCATAATATTGCCATGTGGTAAATTATATAACTTACATGCTCTTTGGGGATAACAAGTTGTTTATCAACCATTTTATTTTACATGAGCTATCATATCATTTTTGATGAAAATAATTCCATAGATTATGGAATCTTCTGTATCTCCCCAAATTTTAATCTTCCAAAGATTAAAACTTCCAGAGATTTCTTGCTATTGTGCTGGCTGCCAATTCATTCTCTGTGTGTGTGTGTGTGTGTGTGTGTCTCTCTCTCTCAATACAGGAATCATTTTAAAATCTGAAATGTATCCTGGAATTCACTTTCTTCTTTAACTGCACAGCTTTTTGTGATATATTATCCTGGTTCATGATTGCAAATACTGTTCAGGCATTGACCTCATTTGAAATAATTACATGTAGATGTAGAGGTAGATTATTTATAAATAGAGCAAGACACGCACTCACCACATACACACACACACACACAATTGTCTGGACACAATCACTTCTTTGCCAAATATCTCAAATCCCAGAGCTGTAATCCCTAAAATGATACTCTTAGTCTCTGTCCCAAACTCATGCCACTTCCCATATTCCTCTTATTAGCAACCAGTACTCCATCCACAATTTCTTCCAAAGAAAAATATAAAGGTAATCCTTCATCTGTGTCTTTCACGCTCCAAATTCAATCAAACAATCCTTTTTTACTTTACGAGAGATGGAGAAAATGCATACCCTTTTGCATCTTCATTCCTTTCACCACCAAATGAGATTCAAGATCTACTATTTGGACTGTGACACAGTCTTCTCTCTAATAAGTGGGTGGAAACGTGGGAGAACTCACTGAGGAGTAGAGGCGGACAAAGCCGTCCTCTTGAAGCATTTATTTAGATTGGAAATTTATGAGATATTTAACAATTAGGGAATGCGGATTGTGAGGGAAGGGATCAAGGACAGAAAGAAGTGGGTGTCCCAGAGTAAGTACGCAGGGAGACCACAGGCAGGGCACACCGGGCACCGGGCAGTCCACTGAGAAACAGGACCAGAGACGTCTTGCTGAGGCCCGACCTTCCCCAGAGAGACCGACCAAAGGGCTGGGGCTGAAGAGCCCTGCAGGTGTGCTGGGAGCAGCTGGGCAGCTGGCTCCTTGATCAGAGAGACAGTCTCATGGGGTCAGATAAGAGAAACAGTTTCTTTCTCCCCGCTCCAGGTATGGGTCTGGCTCAGCCTATCTGCCCCGCGGGGAAGGGGGACTTCCCCGCCTCCCAGGAAACTGTGAAGTGGCCACACCTGCTGTCTCCTCAGGCATCCCACATGTGAGTCTGTTCTTTGTTTCATTTTTTATTAACGACATCCCAATCCTTTAGTTTATGAATAATATAGAGTTTAAGTCTTTAAAGAGTAACTAAGGAGTAGCTGAGTTAAAGTGGTAAATGCCCCTCAGGGCGGCATGGAGCGCAGTTTTCTGTCCCCCGTGACTGTCCATTCGCTGATTTGGACACAGCGTAGTAAACACTGAGCTGACCCCGGACACCGCCGGGCCTGCGTTGCTCTTGACACGGTGGCGTTGGTCCCCTGGGCCCCTCTGTCTACATCCTACCATGTCTCTTATTTTCATCTCTTTCATTCCCTGGTCATGGCCCAGCATTGCGGACACCCACAGGTTGGGTGGGGCCGGCCCCCTGCACTGAAGTTCCTGCTCCAGGGCTTTCCCAAGTAAGGTCAATTGTTGCCATAAGAACCAAAGTGTTATCCTTTGTGCATGCCTATCCTGTTTCTCAGAAAATAAGACACTGTCTTATATTTATTTTTTCTCAAGAAGACATACTAGGGCTTATTTTCAGTGTCTCCACCCGGAAATGCATGGCATGGCTAAGCAGATATGCTGCATAGCCACGCCCATCACTAGGTCTTATTATTGGGGTAGGGCTTATATTTAACAAATGCATAGAAATTCAGCTAGGGCTTATTTTGGGGATAGGTCTTATTTTCAGGGAAACAAGGTAGTAGGCGTGTATGTGGGTGCATATACGTATGTGGAAGTCTGTCTGAGCCAAATATGTCCCCTTATCAACTTTTCATTGTTCCTGAGCATTTAAGTTTTACACACACTATTCTTTTTGTTCAGTACTCCTTGGGATTATTTTTATAAAGCTAATATTCTCTACTCCTATGTAAATATTCCTTTAGGTTAAAAAAATGTTAGTTTCTATAATTTTGCTTAAGTGACATGGATCTAAGAGGTCAAACGCTTCCAATATCCCTTCTCTGGACAAGTAGTTATCTTTCTAAACTGTAACACCTAAAACTTTCCTTGCTGTAGGCTAATTATTAGTTAATTAGTAAAATAATCCTCTTGCTTGTATTGTTTTCTTGGATGATTCTAAATATCTAATTTCACCTAGACTATAGTTGATAAATCTAGAATTTTTTCTAGATTTATATTCTAAATATTGCCAGCCAAATGAATAAATATATTATTGCCAGTTTTTAAAAGTCCCTAAGATTTAATAAAAGCCAAAAATTGCCATTTAGTTATAATTCTAGAAAAATACCGACTTTTGTTGATAAAATTGAAATCTCTAAAGTTTGTGTTAAATGAGACTGTACAATAGGTGTTTTATTATGATTTAATAATTTCAGGAAATATACGGATTTGGGGGAAATAAGCAGAAGAAATTATCACATGGTAACTCTGATGACTTATCTCTAAGGTCTCATCTTTTATTGAGTTCGAGATGGAGCACAAACCTTGTCAGATATGAGTTCCAAAAACCAGTGTTTCTGATCCCCAGTCCTCCCGTGAGCTCCAAAACAGTTGTTCTAAGCAGTCTTTATCTTGTAAGATGACAGTACCAAAAAAAGTGTGAATGTGAAAAAAAGTGGCAGTTTGTTGTGAATTGAAGTGGTGGAAATGACATTTTGGATGAATTTTCCTACTTGTTAAAAGGATGTTTTTCTAAATCCTTAACATGTTACGTTTAGATCCCCCAAAATGGCAAAATTGATAGTGTGCAAAACTTTTACAGAATCAGCTACATAATTAGCCAAAGCTTGCTTCCTGATTTCAATGAGCAAATTAATAAAGGAAGGAAGAAAACAGAAAAGAAAGAAGGGGAGAGGAGCTGTAGAAAGAAGGTTAGAACTAAAGGAAGGGAGGGAGGAGGGAATCTTGTCTTTATTATTATTATTTTTTTTTTTTACAGTTTTTGGCCTGGGCTGGGTTTGAACCCACCAGGGCATATGCGCCCTACTCCTTTGAGCCACAGGGAATCCTGTCTCCTGTACAATCAACCTCTCCTACTGAGCCCAGGTTTCCTTCTGCCCTGGTTAGGTTGTTGCTTTGCCGTTTTTCTTTCAGTGTCTTATTTACATTTTTGAGCTACTGAAGAGAAGGGAATTGCTTTCTTTGTAGAGTGTTTTACAGCTGTGCATGTCCTTTGTGTTTTTGTTTGCTTTTTTTTTTTTTTACAAATTCCTACCTTTGAAGTCATCTAATGAGATGTAATTACACTAAAAATGTTTTCGGTGTGAAGTTTTACAGTTTTAAGTTTTTCATAACAAATTCCTTACTTTTGCTGATGTCATGTTAAATCACTAATGTAACCTCAAAAGCATGACATTTTGTTTACTTCATTAATTTCTTACATTTGAACTTTAAGAAGTACATGAAAACTCTTCAAACTGAAAGGGAAAATTAAAATAAAAGATGAAGAGATAGGCATGGAGATTGTGAGCTCTAGTAATACTCAGTAAAATCTAGGGAGAATTTTACAAGGAGGGCACATGTTCAATCTACTAAGTGTAGAATATAAATGTCTTAACACAGTCACTAAGAAAACGCAGTGAAGGCTATGTTAACCAGTTTGATGCAAGTATTTCAAATTGTATCTAAAACCAGCACATTGTACCCCATGTTTGCATTGATGTACACAGCTATGATTTAATAAAAAAGAACAAACAAAATAGGATAAATATTACCAATTATACAATTCCTATATTCAATAGAGCCATGGACATCTATCCTATACATTTTTAAACTATAAATTATGGGAGGCCTTTTCATCAACTAAAACAATATTTGGTTGTTTTTTTTCATACAGTCTGAAGAGATGACTCATTCCCAGTTAGGATAACTGCCAAGTATTTATACATGAAAGTGATAAATAGGAATAGTTATTGTTCTACTTCAATCATCAACTTCTTCAAGTTACTTATCAGTAAAAAATAATATTTAACAAAAAAATTAAAAATAAAAGTGATATTAATACATATTAAAAGAGGAAAAGTACGATCCTGTATAACTGGAGAGCTCTCAGCCGAGTTCCATTCAGCCGTATAAATGCTTTTCAGAATCAGACATCATAAGCGGATGTCAAATTAGGAGCCTGGGATTCTACTATTTGATTTTCAAAATAAAATAGACATTTAGAAAGTATTATTTTCTCTTCAACTAGTACTTCTGCAAGAGCCTCCCAGTCCCAGGCAATCTTTTTATACAAAATTTATCAAATACAATGCTTCCTGCTTTTAGGTATGCTGTAGACATATCCCTATATTCATATCTCATATTGGCACATTTCTTTGCCAAAACCACACCTATTCTTTAGCAAAGTAGTTATAATTTTATTTGCAACTTTCTCTGCTGCCATATCTATTTTATTACTCAGAACTGAGAAAGAAGTGTAGAAAGAATCTTCAAAAAGTAAAATATTTGGCTATGAACTGGCCTCACTTATGTTTTCTGAGGACCAATTTTTTTTTAATCTGAAATCTAATGAAATCTCAGTTTATTGATCAAATAGGTGTTTTACTTTTTGTACAGACGATCTGATGTTATGGGCGGGATTTTCAAATTAATTCTTTTCATCAAAATACTAAAGGTATTTAAAAGCAATATAGCTTCTTTGAAGAAGTTTCAAAATCTCATTATGCAAAAGTTTTAATTCTAATGCATAATCAATTAATTTCAGATAAATATTCAATAGCTATGGCAGCCATTGTTTTATTTATTTTTATTTTATTTTTTATTTATTTTTTGAGACTGAGTTTCATTTTGTTGCCCTTGGTAGAGTGCCTTGACATCTTAGCTTACAGCAGCCTCCAACTCTTGGGCTCAAGTGATTCTCTTGCCTCAGCTTCCCAAGTAGCTGGGACTACAGGCGCCCACCACAAGACCCATCTATTTTTAGAAACCAGGTCTCGCTCTGGCCCAGGCTGGTCTGGAACCTGTGAGCTCAGGCAATCGCCCTGCCTCCGCCTCCCAGAGTGCTAGGATTACAGGCGTGAGTCACCTTGCCTGGCCAGGCAACCATTGTTTTAAACGTCAAAAATGTTCTATGGCATAATGTATCTCAATGTTGTATCAAAGTAAAGAGCAAGATAACTTTGGTTTAAGAACTATAAGTCATTAAGGTTTGTATCAATTTTTAAAATATACCTGGCTTTATATATACATGTTTTTAAAAATCACTTGTTACAATTTAACATAATTGCCAAATTCTTGTATATCCAAACTGCCAAATGGTAATTCTGAGAGTTTTACCTCTGTTTAACACTTCATCCATCTTCCTGATGGGCTTAGAAAGATTTATGCCTGGAGGAGAATGCAATGAAAAAAGAGAAAAAGCTAAAACTGTTAAAGAAAAAAATGCTGATAATAAACAGAAACATCTAACAACTATCAGGTTGACTTGTAGTATGTGCATGTGTATTGATTAAAATATCTCTGAGATATAGTGAGATAATAAAAGGGAGCACGGATATTAATAGACAATGTAAAAATAAAAGTCAATATTAATAAACCATATTTCAAAAGAAGTCAGCTCAAAACCTTTGCCAGTGCAAGTGTAAAATATTTTAACACTGATGGATTGTATAAATAAGTATTTTAATTATGAGTATATCCAAATGCTGGTTTTATATTGCAGACAGAAGCAATAGTACAAATAGACTTCTCATTTTTATTTCACTGCCAAGAGAATCCCTGTGGCATGAGAGTTTTAAAGAAGAGGGAAAAAATAAATTTGATTTTACTCTGTTCACACAATCTCCATTTCTAGCACATTGATGTGTAATTATGGAGTTTCTAGAAGAAAAAAAAAGAAGAAGAAAAAGAAGACCACAGACAAAATTAGAGCTGTCGACCTGGCAGACCCTGGATTGCTTTGAGCTTTTAAATGTCAGGTGAGGGTGTCTTAAGGTGAATCTATTTCTGGAAACGCTGGGTGGAAACTAAGCAGAGATATAATGTATTTCCTTAATACCAGGAATAGTTTGGCCTTCAGATAATTTTAGAAATAGAATAGGTAAAAATATTTAAATCAACTTAATAAAATATGATAACCTTTTACAATATTTCTCTTGGGTCTTCACAGGCTAATTCTTTCACTCTGGCTTAATTTTAAATATTCTCTACATATTTTCTTACCTTTGTGATATGAAAACCACCTTGTCCAGTGGGTGTTAATGAAAGGACAAGAGCAATCAAGAGAGAAGGTATTAGTAAGTGGGCCAAGGGAAACTTGGAGGCAGAAACAGTTCTAATGGATGTCAAGATATTTCACATTTCTCGAGATACAATTTGCCTCTTCTTCAAGAAGACTCTTTGTTTAAAACCAGCCTATACCTTTTATTGCTTGAATTTAAATGATAGAATTCCCAGCTGTGATGTTTAA
This sequence comes from Galagoides demidoff, assembly GCA_963574575.1. NCBI lineage: Eukaryota > Metazoa > Chordata > Mammalia > Primates > Galagidae > Galagoides > Galagoides demidoff. The sequence goes on from CAUYQV010113668.1 coordinate 7,187, forward strand.
TGGTTACTGTATCTGTAAGTATTCAGTATGCGCAGAGCTCAGCACACAGAGTAGGCACAGCCTTGCTAAGGGTCATTCCCATATGTTTTAATAAATAAAGTGAAATGTCAAGTCGATTTACGGCAACCACAAGTTTTATGCAATGATTATATAGCATAATCCCTCTTATCCTCAACAAACATCGGCATAAGTGTAAATTAGGTCCTCTGTTCTTCATAAGTAGATATATTGCTTGTTCAACATGTGAAAAAAAATACAATATTCCCCCATATCTAATGACATATTTTATTAAAGGTAAAAAATAAGTTATATGATCCATATGTGAGTCTAATTTAGTCATAGCAAAATGTCAAATGAATATCAAATTTTATGTTATGTAATCTTGCTGTCTGCCAAAATCCATTACCCATGGGATAGAATGCAGATTTTTAATATCATAACAACACAATGTCCTTTAATGCGATCCGTACATCTGTGCAGCTGTGACAACTATAACCATATTATATGGCCATTTCCTCGTCTTACCTCTACCTCTATTTGAGAGGCAACAAGCTTCGGCTTCAGAAAAAGAGTACAGTAAAAGTGGGACTATACAAGAGAGAATATGTAACAGACCCATTTCAGACATGTTGGTAGAGGATGGATTTGGGTGCATTTAAGCTGAGTGGCTGCCCTGGCAGGAAGTGAGAAAATAGAATCATGGTGGAGAAGATACGAAGACATATGACATTAAATCTGTGGTTTTGATATTTAGTGATTCAATTAGTACAACGGGTTCTATTAATAGACCTGTCTACCGATGGCATAAAAGCAATCAGGTTGGGAAAATAAAGCACGGAAGCCATGAAGAGAACATCCCTGGGCAGATGTTTCAAGCAAAGAAATAGTACAGCTGTGGTTCGGTTTCTTGATCTGTGCTAGAAATATTGGCACAGTCTGGGACGTGTGCCTCGGCCTGCAACGAGAGTGAGGATGGAGAGAGTTTTGAGAGTGGGACTTGGAGACACACACAAGATTGTCCAGAGAGAGAATCCACAGAGCAACACAAATGGAACTCAGGGAGGCGTGTCAGAAAGGCCGTATTAGAGCATATCCACAATCCACCTGGGCCTTCCAGTAAAAGAAAGGGGACATGTCAAGAAGAAAATCAAAGGAAGTTTAGAGTAGGAAATGAAAACCAAAGGGCCTGTATAAAGCTATCAGGATTATCATGTGGTTTCTATTACACCACCTACTGAGAAACATAGCTTTATTTATACACCACCAATAAATATTTATTGAATATTTGATATGGGAAATGCAATGGCACAAAACAGAATCAGTTCTTGTAGAACTGATGTTTTAGTAGGGAGAGATGTGTGACAAATAAAAAGAGATAATAACATAATTGTAGACTGATTTTTGAACTCATTTAAGTTTATATTCATATAAACATACCAAATGTACTTGGTAGAATGGTTGCTATAAACTTACAAATATTTTAATAAAAGAAGTAAAATTGGCAATAATGCAATTATATTTGCAGAACAGTAGTATAAGAACTATGGAAAAATTAATGATGGGGAAAAAAGGAACTTTCTGGTTATCAAATACAGAATTAGACAAGATAGCCCTTAAGAGGCCTTCCACTGCACCTGGAATCAAATTTCTCACCATGTTCATAGATCATGTCCCCCATTTTTTCCAATCCACACTATTTTATACTGGATTTCACTGCTTTCTTTCTAGTTCTGAGCGTACCATGCCAGTGTTCATTTTAATGTTTTTTCTCTTTCTGTTCCCCCTGTCTGGTCTGCCCTTTCCCAGTCCTTTGCATGGCTGACTTATTTTAACTACCAGTTACCAACTGTTGTCTTTTTCTCTGAGTCACTGTGTATCATATCCATCTATTGTCTACTCACGTACTTCACAGCATGTCTTAAAATTACCAGTCACTCATTTATACATTTGTTTGACCCTGTTTAGGTATTTATTTGCTTTCTCTCTCATAAATTGTCTTATCACAGGAGATCTTGTTTGTTTGTCTGCTTTATTTAGTACTAGTTAGTCAATATTTAATGAATAAATATGTGAATAAGTGAACCAAAATACTATACATAAGAGGATTTAATACTTAGATATTAACAGAACGTTACAGGGCTCATGTTCCACTTACAGGTGGAATACATGCTTATAATGGAAACTTTGGAAGATGAGAAAAACAGATCATAAAAATCATTCATTATATACATGTACTACAGGGAAATGATACTACTATGTTTTGTTTTGTTTTATTTGTTTTGTTTTGTTTTTGAGACAGAGCCTCAAGCTATCCCCCTGGGTAGAGTGCCATGGCATCACAGCTTACAGCAACCTCCAACTCCTGGGCTCAAGTGAGTCTCCTGCCTCTGCCTCCCAAGCAGCTGGGACCACAGGCACCCGCCACAACGCCCGGCCAGTTTTTGGTTGCAGCCATCATTGTTGTTTGTCGGGCCCGGGCTGGGGATTTGAACCCGCCACCTTAGGTGTACGTGGCTGGCGCCTTAGCCAATTGAGCCACAGGCACCAAGCCGATGCTACCTTGTTTTAAATTCTGTTGTATTTCCTTCCTTTCTTTTTTGACAAATATCTTCACATAGTTGCAGTTGAATATTAGATTTGTTACCTTGCACATGTCATAATCACTTTCATGCCATTAGAAATTTCATCCTAATTATCATTATGTTGGCTAAGCCTTTCCCCACAATACAGGAATTTCATACATCTTTAGCCAGTATTGTGTTGTTTGACGGTTGATATATTTTCTACCTTAATAAAACTCTAATTGGATCTTGGCATCTAATAATTTGTCTACAACTCACAAAATTCTTATAATAAATCCTTAGAAGTGGAAATATGCAGTAAGTTCTAGCATGATCTTAAGATGATAATATTTAGTTTCTTGATCCATGGTGCCAAATTATATCCCAGAAAATTAAGATGGTCCTCACTTATACTAGTAATGTTAAAAATGTTCATTTCCCCATAGTCACCAATATCTGAAACATTCTTATTTGTCATATCTTCTAATTGTACATGATATCTCAAAAACAAAGTTTCAGAACTTCAAAATTCATATTTATTTTACTGGTAGAGGGGTAAGGTTGGCTATCTGTTGGGTGATTATTAATCGCATGTAATTATTTATTACATAGATCTGCAGCTCAATCCTCTAGAAAACACTTACTCAACACCTTCTAGTCAGTAGAGAGCCCTGAGGAAGCAGAGTGTTGAAAAAGCAAGCTAGATAAACAGTAGTGAAGTTATTGAACTTCATGTCACATTATCATCAGGATGTGATAAAGACAGCCAGGGAAGATCCCGCTGGAGAAAACCCATCACAAAGCCCTAAAGGTCAAGGAATGCTCTCTGGAGGTAAAGAATGACATTTAACAAAGATCTTGAAGCACAATTAGCTAAGCAAGGAGGTGTGTAAAGGGTGGGGCAGTTTTTCAAAATGGGAGTGTCACAGGTACAAAAAGAATTAAGAATCTGATATGGATAGAATTTATCAGGACTAGAGTGAAAAAATTAGTGGCTAGAAAGAGATTTTAAAGAGCTGGTGGCAGGAGATCTGGAGGAGTCCTGTTATGCATTGAGTTAGCCCCTGACCCTAATGCCAGTGGGGAGCAAGAGAAAAGGCACTGTCAGATGGAAGGCTCGCTCTGCTGACAAAGGGCAAGACTGGAAGCACAGCTACTGTCTCAACAAGTCCACTGAGAACATAATATTGGACTGATAGTTGCAGATGAAAATACGCAGTATGAAGTAATAGATGAAATTCAGGTTTCTGACTCAGTCTTCTTCGTGAAGGAATACCTATGCCATTGAAGACAGAAAACAAAGGAGTAAGATGAAAGTTATGCAGTAAGTCTTTAACTTCACTTTTCATTGGTACACGTGGGTGCTAAAGAAGCTTGAGCAAAGTGTAATTTATAGAACTTAGGGACCAGCCAGGCATGATGAGTGGTGTTTGGGGAGTGTAAATTTGGGGTAGATGTGCGTGCTCCGTATCAAAATATACAGTAGGTCATGAGCTATTTTTGAATGCTGAATCTGATGAGATAAAGTGAAATTAGAAGTAAAAAGAAGATAAATCAATATACATACTGCAATGGCAGCCCTGAAGAAAATGGCATGGCTCACTGAGATGGCCAGTTCATAGCTGTAGTCTCAGACTCAGCTTCCTTCTGGGCTTTGAAATGTTGTAACGTGATGTACAGAAAAGAAGACAGATCGTCTACGTCTGAAACTAAAAGTGTCACTGATGTCCAAAGGAAGACAGCCAAGCAAAGAGCCCCAAGAAGCTGAGCATATCAATGTGTATCTACTACAGTGAAAAAGCTGAATCTTGAAAGGTTAAAATGATAATAACTGAAGAGATTGCAGGATTTAAGATCATACGTTTGACAGAGGGAATAACATCTATGGTTTTCACAGCGCGTGTTCCCTGGGCACTTGAGTTGGCCTTGATGTTCAGTAGTAACTTGCCAATGTCAAGAGAGCCAGGAGTATTTTTGCCCCCCTCCCCCTTTTCACTATGCTCTTCCCTGACTGAGCCTTCATCAGCGACTGCTCAGGATAAAGAGAGAGATCAACAAACAGCACAGTTTTCAAAGACCACTCCTCTGCCCACTCGGGAGAAGATGGGAAAGACAGCTCCCCAATTTCCCTCTGTATCTCTTCCCTGCATTTTTTTGGTTACACTCCTAATAAAACACCTGATAAAATATCCTTCAGAGGAGTTTATTAATTTAAACAGGAGAATGAAGGCAGCGAGAGTGGGGGATAGAACTATTCATTCTACTATTAATAGCCCAAGTTCTATTTTACTGTCCAGTCGGACACAGACCTAAATAGTAAGAATGCCTAAAAGATGCTAATTAAGATTCATTAGAAAACCATTCAGGTTATTCAACTGTGGTGGAAACTTTGGACTGAATCTGTTAATGAGATTGCCTAATAAAAGTCAGTAATTAAAAAGGGGCTTAATCTTAATCTCTCTACAGAACTCCCCCCCAAATCACTGCCATGGTTAAATTACTATTATCAGTGCAGATCACAGCCCATGAATATTAAGTATTCAGAATTCTTTTACATCCTCTAACCTACAGAAGAAGAAAAAAAAATGGAAGGAAAATCTAATTTTTGAACATATGAATGAAATTATGTGCATTAGAGCCTCATTTTTATTTCTTGTGGTATGAGCTAATAAATTACATATTAGTTTTATGATTTTCCTTGCTCCTTGAATCATATGAGCTTATAATATTGAAACTCAAAAATTCTATTTAAGGGAATATCTGTATTAAATTCCACATAGATAATTATTGAAAGTGATTAGTAATATATTTTGTATGTCAAAAATGGTAAAAATTTTTATTTTAATCATTGGTTAGTGATAAAATTGGAGGGTTAAAATTTCCAAATTGAACTGATAAAATTTTAAATAATGTAGTTATTACAGTAGCGAAAATTTAGCCTTATACCCATTCTGGGTGTGAATATACTTGGACTTCTATTATAAATGAATATACTATTCTTTTTTTTTTTTTTTTTTTTTTTGAGACGGAGCCTCAAGCTATCCCCCTGGGTAGAGTGCCATGGCATCACAGCTCATAGCAACCTCCAACTCCTGGGCTCAAGCGAGTCTCCTGCCTCCACCTCCCAAGTAGCTG
>CAUYQV010113673.1:0-25387 GCA_963574575.1 Galagoides demidoff
AAGCAAGGGAGGGAGCCAGTCTCCTTCTGATACCTTGCCCAGGAGGGGAGTAGGGAGTTTACATTAGCCTTTTCATTTCCAAATGAAGTTACATTAACCTCTTCATTCCCAAATGGAGTTACATTAACCTTTTCAGCAGCCGATGATATATATTCCCTTCCCATTGTCCTGTTGTTCCCTAGCTTGTCATGCATTCTTTTCAAAAATCAGGACTTTTTAAAAATGCCACGGGACACAGGACAAATTGTTAAAAATTGGGACTGTCCCACCAAAAGCAGGATGTCTGGTCACCTTAGTCCAAGCCCAGAGTGAGGTCTCTCCTGCCAGCTTTAAAAAAATTTAGTTTCTGACACTGTTTGTCACTAGTCTCCATGGCTGAAGGGATGTCCAGAGCTCTCCTTCTCTGGATTTCCAATACACCCTGTTTCTTTTTCTAGGTAAGATGCTCTCAAATTCTTCCAAAGGATAGCCAGGGGACGTGCCTCTAAGCAAGATGAAGCTCTTTGCCTTTTCAAAGCAAGTCTCATAAGGCTTCCTCAAAGCTGTTTTAACCCCAAATCCCTCCTGCTTCAGCTTAAGTCTCTTGATCGTCCCTTGGAGGAGACAGAGCAAAGCTGTGTGATCTTACAGTATGGGGAGACAGCAGCCAGTCTCTTTTGAAACAAGCCAGGATGCCATACTGCCCGAAAGTGGCACTGGGGCATGACCCTGAGAGTTCTCTAAAACCTAAGATTGTCATGCTCACCTGAGTGTGGGGAGGGAAGGAAGTGATCACTGAATAGAAGCACAATTTGTCTATAAACTCTTGCCTCTGTGTTTATGTGCTGTATAGGAATGGATATCAGATGGTTCCCAGGACTGTGAGCCAGTGTGGGCAAGGATGACAGAGGAGGGCAAGTGCTCAGCACAACTTCAACCCCCTTGACATGATCTTATGTAGGATTCATAACCAGAAATGAAACCAGAAGGGACCTCATACACTGACCATGACAAGAAGGAGTCACACTATTCTCTACTGCATACAAAATTCCACCCAGAAACACAAGTTAGCCCTGTCCTCCAAGTCTGCTCAGGTAGCAGCCTGGGGAGATCAGAGGATGGGCTGGTCTGATAAGGTCTTATGCAGCCTTTCAGTCTGTGTCACCCACACAAGGCTCATAAACTACTAGTTGGCCACTTGTAGCCAGGCCTATGTCCTGAATTTGTGTACCCTGCTCAGGGATGAGCTGGAGAAAGCCCCACTGCTGATGCCTGAGTGAGTCAGGTGCTGCTGGTTAGAGATGTCCTCTGTGTCCTTGTTCTGAAAAATTCCTTTTATAAAATCTGGTGAATTCCTTGCCAATCCTAACTCAGGAGTGAGAGAACAGATCTTGCTGAGTAGTGCTCTTTGGAAGTCTGACATTCAGGGAAACAGGAGATAAGGCTCCTTGGTTTCTGAGATTCTGCTTTGTGTGGATGGAACAGGGAAAGGGTGTGAGAGGTAAAGATGCTCCAGGACGGGAGCTCAGCTACTGGGGCCGTGCTGTCTGTATTTGTGTTCACAGACGTGCTTTGTATTTGTGTTCACAACTTGGCATTTTGAATATGAGATTCCCCAACCATTCACAGGCGTCCATCCTTCTCAGGACTAGGTAGCCTCTGAAACTGCTTTCAGGTGAACTCCAGCTGCACACAGCTGGATGCATTTCTCACTTCGGAGGAGACCAGATCTCAGCAGAGGTCACAGGTGGAGGGTGAAACTCTTCCGGTTACAGATTTCTCCAGGTCTGGAATTGAATCAGCTCCTACATCAAGGCAAGAAGAGTTCCTCTACCTCCCACCCTCTCGCTGTCCCTTTCTTGCTTACAAAGCAGGCAGGTCACTTAGTTAAGAACATTGGCTAACGGCTTCCAACACCAAGATCATGTAGTGTTTGGATCACTTTGGTGAATGATCTGGGCTTTCCAAGTTTTAACTTCCTCTCTTCTACATTGTCTCATGGGAACGACAACAATACTTGTGTCATGTAGTTGTTACGAAAACTGTGATAGGCCAACTACAACAATCTGCCCAGAACCTGTACCTATTGTCACCCTCGTGGTATGGTTACTGCCACCCCTAATTCCCCTGGACCTCAATACTTTGTCCTACCGACTCTGTGGGATTCCTCTAGGACTTCCCTCCATTCTCGAAATCTGTATTCTTTGGGGGAAATTTATAAAGATAAAAGTAGCCAAGGATAGCTTCCTCATTGCCACTCTCTGGGAAAATAGGTTACAGTGTGTTCTGCTGTCACCTGGGTGATCAGGAAGCTGAGCAGTCACTCCCAGCTTGGAGTGGCTTCTTGGAGACCCCTCAGAATGCCACCAGAGCAAGGACAGCGAGGTGGAGAAGCCCAGGCAGCAACCAAAGTTGGAGAATGCTGACTACAGGACCACAAAGATGCTCATACGGGGTAAAAAGTTATGGTCCATGCAGGCTGAGCAGCGCTAAAGTCTCAGGAAAGGGGGCTGCTGTAGTTCACGGGAGTGGGAGGCTCCTGCTGTTTGTAATGCTGCAAGGTGAGGGGTGGACAGAATGCTTCCAATCTGAGCTTGGAAATTGCCATTGTTGTTGGTCAGAGTGCCCTAATATCAGTATGTGTTTGCCTAAATGCTTGCATGGTCTCCCCTCAAGTTTTTTTCTTAAATTGCTTCTTCTTCCACTGACGCTTCCTTGTAGATGAACCATCTTTTCCAGGCTATCAAAAACATGAAGAGTCCCGATTCTGAGAAGTTTCTTTCCTGTCGGATTATTTACTGGCCCTTGTCGGTGGCCCTGAGTTCCTGAGAAACATCTCACTCCAAGCCTCTTTGGGATCATGTGAGAACATCCTTAAAGCCGACATCAGCCCCTGCTGAGTGTTTTTGACCTTGTCTGAAAAGAAATGTCAAACAAATCTCTCTCAACTCACACATAATTTGATGGGGGTGAAGAAACCCTACAACATAATCCCCCTCACTGACCTGGTAGATGTCTCTCTCTCGGTGCAGCAAAGCTGGCCTTGGTAGGGTGTGAGCAGAGGCCCCTGGGGCTTGCCTCTCACTCTTCTTACCTCTGCTATCTCCAAGAAACGCATTCAGAGAAAAACAAGGTCCCCAAATCTCCATCTCCTAGCCGCTGGGGAACAAGACCTGATTGGTTAAAAAAAAAAAAAAAAGTTCACATCTAAAAACAAAGAGAAGCCACTCGAAGTGTAAGAACCAGGCACCAAACTGGAGTGAGGGAGTAAGAGGCTTTGAGGCCTCAAAGAAGTAATTTTTGTTCCAAAAAAGAAGCAGTACTTTACACATCAGTGGAGAATCTTCTGGAACTCTTTATCTTGTGGGTTGGCTCAAGTTGAAAATTTAAAATGTTGCAGAAGTCAGCAAATTGTTCAAGGTCATTAAGCAGAATTGTTTTTAAATTTATATTTATTTAACATATACTATGTGCCAGGCATTTTACAAGAATAGGAGTTAATATTCTTTTGTTTGATTTTATTTCCTCAACGATTCTGTGAGTTAGGAGCTATTGCTACTCCCATTTCATGGATGAGGCAGATGCAAGTTAAGGAACACATCTCACTGCATGCAGACCTGGGAGTCACACTCACATCCATCCAACTCTGAAACCTGGGATCCTCTAACTAGTCTATATTGTCTTTCTAATGCAGATGAGGATATGTGGACATGGAGCAATGCTCACCTTTGTTGATTGGTTTCAGCTAAAAGGGCAGGACCGCCATTCCTTGATGCCTTTGCATTCCTTTAGCAAGTATTTATGGAATGGCTGACCTGTTAGGCACTGTGTCCTTGGTCACAACACATCTCCTTGGTCTGTGGTTTAAAATCGGGCCCTAGGCGAATACCTAAAATAAGGAAATGCTTTGGTTCCATGGCTAATATCAAGGCAGTTGAAAGAGATGAACACGAACAGCCAGAAGACCTTGAACCCTAGACTTATTTCTGTCCGCTGAATTATTTCAAATTGTATCATCAGTATATTTTCCAATCAGTATTGCACCCCCTCCACAAGCAGATTCTGGCATGGTTGGTGTGTGTTTCAGTGGCTAAGGATTGCTTACAGCCATGTGTCCCAAAGCCCTCTTGTGGATAGAAACGTCATTTGCATATAAATGCATAAACTCACCCTTTGTAAAGTAAGGAGCTTGAGCTATCATGACCCCAGCAAGGCCAATCAGTAGCTCTGTCTATGCACCGGAGCCCAGCAACCCCACTGTCTTTCTCTTGAAGCAGCTTCTTTCTTTCTTCTGAATCATTCTCATCAGCCTATGTGCTGTGATTTCTCCCATAATAAAATGAAACAACTTCCTTTGACCCCACTCTTCTGCAGTTCCCTCCCTCTCTCCTTTCAGAGCATACTCTGAGAAGTTATCTATCCTCACTTTCTCCCATTCCTCACGTCCCATCCTCTGTGAACCCCTCCAATCAGGCATTTCCCCTCTCACCACTCCACCACGCCTCTTGTCACAATCACCCTAAACACAACTGTCTTTTCTTATTCCCATACCACTTAGCCTGTCCACAGCAACATTTGGCCCAGTAGATCACTCCTCCTTGAAAACACTTTCTTCACTTGGCTCCCAGGCTACCATATGCATGAGTTTTCCTTTGACCTTTTTGGTTTTTTTGTCTAACGCATCTAATTTGTTGATTCCTCTCCCTCCACCCCACCTCTAAGTGTTGGAGTGCACCAGAGCTACTGAGAGCCCTCCCTTTTCCATGGCCTTGGGGAGCACGTCCAGGCTGTGGCTTCCCCCTGCACCCGGTGTGTTCTTCCCCCTGCACTCCACTCTGCATATTCATCTGTGCTTACTTGACCGACTGGATCTTTAAGACCCATCACAACACCAGTGTGTCCAACACAAGCACCTGCCCTCCGCCACGGTGGCAACTCCCAGAGAATGCCAACTCCATTCTTCCAGTTTTTCCAGCTCAAAGTCTTTTTTTTTTCTCTCACTCATCCTATTCGAGCTCCCCAAATGTTCCCTCAGTCCTACTTTTGAAATATACGTAGAATTCCCTCACTTTTCACCACCCCCATTGTCACCTCCTGGGTCCCAGCCTCTATCACCTCTTGTCTCAATCATTCTAATAGCCTCTTCCTGTTTTCCTCTGCGATTGGTCCCTGATCCTGTTTTCAACACAGCAGTCACTCTCATCCTGCTGAAAGTCCCTGGTGCTTTCCGGGTCCTTCAGAGTAAAAGCTCAAGTCCTCACGTTGACCCACTGGGCCCAACCTGATCTGGCTTCCCCAGCCCTCCATGACCCTGTTTCCTTCTATTACCTGCTTGTGAATCCTGCTCCAGCCACACCCATGTCCTTGCTGCTGCTTAAACACTCTGAGCACATTTCTGCCTCAGGGCCTTTGCATTTGCTCTTCTCCCCGCATAAAATACTTCCCCAGGGCATCTATGTGGCCAGCTCCCTCACTTCCTGTTAAGGGCTTTATCAATTGTCACATTTTTGGTAAGATTTTGTTTTTCAAACAACCATCTCAAATGTGTCCCCCCACCTTCAAATTGTTATAACCTCCATTCACACCTTCCTTTATTTTTTCCCACAAATGACTTATTGCCACCGAATACTCTATATTTTACTTACTTACATGTCACTCAATATTCATTCATGCATTTTGTTTTTTGTCAGTCTCCCTAATAGACTCTACACCAAGTGAGGGCAGGGATTTGGGATGGTTCTAGACGAATACTTGGTATACTGTGTATGCTCAAAAGGTATTGGATGAACACATTGGATATTTGGAAAAGGAAGATGAGCTTAGACCAGAGAAACTGCCTATTTCACAAAAGAAACTTGAGAAACACCAACATGTGTAGAAACCACTTCTAAAATCCTAACCCAGGAAAGTTACTTACTGTTAAGCTGTATCCCTCTGAATCTTGTCCATAAAGTGCTTAATAAAGTAAAATACTTGCTATTCTCTTCTGGGAACTGGGAGGGGAAAATTGCAAATATTGCAAAAGGTAAAAGCCTGTGATAAATTAACTAGGATATTGCTTATTGTGCTTTAATAATATCAGCAATAATAAAACACAATGCAGACCTTGAGTCACGTGCCACCACGGACTTTCATCAACCTGGGATTTTTCTGGAGGCAGCTCAGTTCTGCTTCCTCTTCTGTGGAACCGTGGGCGAGCGTTCAGGGGCTAACCCTTCTTGGCAGGTCACATAGGAAGCCCAAGAGAAGGTTCCAGAGCACGAGGTCGCACCCAGGATGGGAACTGATTTCTCTTCTCCTGGGTGAGGTTCACACCCAGCAATAGGCAAGTTTGTCAAGCAGATTTGAGAAGTGGGTGCCGATTGGGAGGACTCACTGGGTCAGCCAGGAGGACAGTCTGCGGGGAGGTAGGAGTACAGGTGATGAGAAAACGGAAACTAGATGTTTAGTGTTCAGAGGGCTCAGGGGTGCGGAAGGACGCTAGCACCCAGACTTTGCACTTTAAGCCACCCCACTACCCCCATGCTTTGTGCTGACAGTCAGCAAAGGCACAACTTTTGGTAGAGTTGCTGTCCACCTGTCCACACAGAAGTCGTATTTCTACACACACAGGATCTGGCCTGATGCTGATCGTTAGCCCCCACTCAAGATACCGCCCTGTTCTTTTACTTTGTTCTTGCCAGCTACCTGTGACTCCCCCATTCCCACCGGGGGCCACATAGGATTTCAGGCCAGATTTTTGATTTTTATCTTCCAGCTTCTACCTCCTGAACTTGGGACATCCTCCCCTCTCCAGCCACAGACCCTAACTCCCCAAGGGAAAGGAGAAGGAAGTCCAGGCCAGATGACTTTCCAGCGGCGCTGTGTGCACACCTCTGGCAAAGAGAGTATGTAACTCGGGCAGCCGGGTCACCTTATCTTAGCAGCATCTCCTTGTTCTGTGTCTAATTCAACAAACTCCATGGCAACGCAGGGCCTGCTCAGCTTACCCGACCTTCCCCACCTCCCTGTTAACATCTCTCTCACTCAGCTGAAGTGGTGTGAGCCTCCTTCCCTCCCTACCCTCCTGTGATCTCTGTGTGACTTGCCCATAAGTGGATGTGATCTCTCCAGGACAAGACAACGGTGCTGGGCGGCCTAACACAGCCACACACAAACCCTCCCCCTCCTCCTCCTAAGACAAAGACATAAACCATCCGGCTAGCCCACTCATGGATAAGTTTGTACCAAAAGACCCTACCTTTCCTGTGGCACCCTACACCCACCCCCTACAGTCCCATGCAAAAGGGGTCTCTACTACCCCCAACTCCTGGTACAGATGCCATCTTTACACTGCCCAGGCGGGTCACCCTCCACTTTTAATAAACCTGGCCTGAACATCCACTGTGTAGCCCCCTCTCTGGGTGCCATCCTTTATACCAGGGGTCCTCAAACTTTTTAAACAGGGGGCCAGTTCACTGTCCCTCAGACCGTTGGAGGACCAGACTGCGGGTCCCGGGACAAGTTGGCTGCTAAGCAGGACAGGCAGCAGCGGCAAAAACACCCAGCCAGCCGGATAAATGTCCTAGGCAGGCTGCATGTGGCCCACGGGGCCATAGTTTGAGGATGCCAGCTTTATACATTTCAAATAGGGCAGCAGAACTAGAGAGGAGAAATTCAGGCCTGTAGTGTGGGGGTAGGGCGTGGGGCATGAGTCTCTGCTCTTAGAGGACCCTGTTCCAAAAGGCTGTGGTTCAAGTGAATACAGTGAGTGGTTGTTGACAACTTGCATTCCATAAGACTCTGTTCATCACACATGTTCTGAGATTGTTTGTTTAAGTTTAGGGGCAACTGGCACAGTGGGTCCGTGTTCACGCCCCTGAGGACACGGACAGCTGTGTGTGAGAACATATCCTTTGTCCTTCCTGACCCACAACCTGGTCAGACACTTAATATATGGAATTTAGGACCTTCTTCTCCCAAACCCAGGCTCCCCAAGGCATGAAAAATACCTGTAAAGTGCTGATTGGAAGGTAGCAATCAACAATTTCATAGGCCCCCTAGTTTTTATGCTCAGCTTTTTAATCACCATTCTTTTTTTGAAGGGATATTCTTTTCATTGTGTTATTTTTCTTTTTCTTTTTATTTCATATTCAGAAGAGCTTTAGACAATTCGGGAAGCATTTTCCCGTAAAGTGTCCCATTTGAATCTCACAGAAGTCCTGCCAGGCAGGCAGTAAAGGTGTTAGGGATGATGTGTGCCCCTCAAGACAGTCACACCTGAGTGCCGGAGGATGGAGAACCTGGGTGGTATCTTAATGTAATCCCAGGTCCTCTGGCCCCAAGTCCAAGGATTTCTCGCCAGCTAGTTCCACCTCCCTCACTGTGTTCCAGGCTGGGTTTGACCTGCACGACGTGGGTGTGTGTGCAGTAATGGGACGCAGGATGACAGGACCCTGCAGGGCCACGCACACTTCTCAATTGATGTCAAGGACTGGTGGCACCACCACATCCCCGCTCCCTTCTCTTGAACAGAATCAATCTCTCCTGCCTCTGTTCTCCTGTACCATGTAATTCAAAAGTGCTGGGAAAACACTTCTAAGATTGTAGTACAGATTGGTGTAAAAGGATGGCTCGGCTGAGACTAGAATATGACAACTTTGAGGGTAAGTAACACTCCCCTGGAGGTCTTCTCCGTGCTCTGGGCAGAGAAAACCCCTCTGTCACGAAACGTTCAGGGACTCTGTTACAGAGATCAGGCAGCATCCTGTGATTTCCCCGGGGGCCCAGGAGCTCCATGGGAAATAATCTGAACTTGACTTTATTGGGAATTCAGACCTTCATAGGCATATCTGATGGACTGAACAGGGAGGGGACCCATAGAAAGAAGAGAGAATGGAAACCTATAGAAAGAAATCTCCGTGAGTGGATTAGTGAGGCTGGATGAGCTGGGTTCACCTGGAAGGGAACAGGGGACCCCAGTGTCCTGCGAGGCTGCTCTGGAAGCCGTCTGCACTGTCTCATTCTTTACCTCTTCTAGTGAAGCTCGGAGCCCTGCAGGAGAAGGGAGGAGACAGGAGCCTTATGTGATTATATATCCCATCTCCTCTGCTGTGACCCTAAAAGAGGGTCCCTTTCCCCACCAGCTATGGAGAGAGTCATCAGTGGAGTTTGGCCAGCAGAGACAGTAAGGAGATTCCTAACTGCATCTCTGAAGGGAGTTCACTGCCCTAGAGTCACCTGTGTGTGCAAGCCGCTGCTTGTCTTCATGGCCTTTCCTGTCAAACACTGCCAGAGGCATCATCCACGTTCCAGAGATGTATAGAAAACTCACGGCAACACTGCAGGGACCAACAGAATCATCAACATGGCTGTGTGTGACACGCCCCAGCTCTTTGGGGATACTCATATTATAGATATTACAGACACCTGAAGGAAGGGGGACTGAGGCCTTGGTGGGCACAAGTAAAACTCTTAGTATGGTTGACCTGAGGACATCCAAGCCGAGGTTATGTGTTTTGTGAGATTCTTTCCTTCTAAACTATCAGGCTACCCAGATAGGAAGCAGGTCTTACTTGTCTTTATAGGTGAAAGGTGCTTCATGATTGTGACAGATTCTTGTGATCATAGGTGAGAACCCCTTTCTTGCCTCTGTGTTATTTTTAATTTTTTTTAAATTGTGGTAAAAGACATATAACATAAAAGTGACCTTTCTAACCATTTTTAAGAGTGCATTTCAGTGGCATTAAAAGCCTTCACATTATTGTGCACCCACCACCACCCCCCATCTCTAGAACTTGACCATCCTGTCCCCATTAAACACTAACTACTCATCCCCCATCTCTCCAGCTCCTGACAACCACCATGCCGGTTTCTGTTTCTGTGAATTTGACTCCTGGGTACTTGATATAAATGAAATCTGATTTATTGCACTTAGTATAATGACCTCAAGTTTTATCCCTGATGGAGAATATATCAGAATGTTCTTCCTTTTTAGGGCAGAATAATATTCCATTAAGCATATGTACAATTTGTTCATCCATTCATCTATTGATGGAGACTTGGCTTCCTTCCATTTCCTTCCTTCCTTCCTTCCATTTCCTTCCTTCCTTCCTTCCTTCCTTCCATTTTGAATAATGTTCTCACGATTGTGTGTCATAACAATTTTCCTCTATGTTATCTTGCACATTATTTCTTATGCCCCATCCCATCTTCTTTTTAACGCTTCTAACTCTCTTGCTCATTCTTCTGACCTCTTCTTGAAAGGCACTTCCTCCAGGGGGCCTTCCATGATCATACATACAATACAGTGTCCTTTCCAGGACCTCCCATAGTTCATCACAGCACAGTTCATTGGTATTTTCTATTTGTCTTTCCCACTAGCCTGTAATCTTCCTATATAAGGATTCCTGCCTGTCCAACCCACCATTATTGTCCTGTTTTTTTTTTCATATTTACTTTTTTGTAGAGATGGGTCTCACTATGTTGCCCAGGCTGCTCTCAAACGATCTTCCTATCTCACCTCTCAAAGTGCTGGGATGATAAATGTGGGACACCAACCCCAGCCACCATCATAATTTCTAAGACCTAGCTCTCTACCTGAACCAGAGAAGCCTAAGAAAATTCTTGAATATAAGAACACATTCAGCAAGCCAGGCAGGGAGGAAGTTTGCAAGGAATACATCTGCAGGCAGGCTTGAAGGCTCCTGCACTTTTAGGGTGCTTCTCCCTACTTGATCCTCCTGGTATTTTTGCATTTATTGTTGTGTGCTATCCTAAGCCCTGAGGACGTGCAGATGCTCTATAAGTTGTGCCCTCTGCATTCCCATTTCATCCAGGCCAGGGAAAGTGACAATGTCTAGGGAAGAATGGAAGGCAGACCGAGATGAAGGAGCAAAACCAAAGCACATTCAGAAAAGGGAGACTGCAATCATTTCCCTCAGCTGCTGAAACAAATCATCACACACTTAGTGGTGAAAGTTGAAAGCAATACAAATTTCTTTTCTTAACATTTCTAGAAGTCAGAAATGTAAAACATCAGGGTATGGTATAGCCTTATCTCTTCTGGAAACTTCAAAGGAGAATTCATTTCCTTGCCTCGCCCAGCATCTAGAGGCTGCCTGCATCCCTGAGCTCATGGCCCCTTCCCCTGTCTTCCAAGCACAGCATGCCAGCTGGGTGCAATGACTCATGCCTATAATCCCAGGACTCTCGAAGGCTGAGAAAGGTGGATTGCTGGAGCTCAGGAGTTTGAGACAAGCCTGATCAAGAGTGAGAACCCATCTATACTAAATAAATGGAAAAATTAGCTGGGCATCATGGCACACACCTGTAGTCCCAGCTACTTGGGAAGCTGAGGCAAGACGACCACTTAATATTCCATGAAGCATAAGTACAATTTGTTCATCCATTCATCTATTGACGGAAACTTGCCTTCCTTCCTTCCATTTTGAATAATGCTGCCCAGAAGTTTGAGGTTGCTGAGTTTTATTGCCATGGCAATCTACCCAGCGCAACAAAATGAGACTCTGTTCCCCCAACCCCCAAATATCATGTCACTCCAAACTCTTCCCTCTTCATATTTCATTTTCCTGGCTCTGAGTCTCCTGCCATCTTATCAGGACACTTATGGTTTCATTAGGCCAATCATGATAGTCCAGGACAATGTCTGCATCTCAAGGTTCTTAACTCAATCACACCTACAAAGTCCCATTGGCCAAGAAAGGTAACATTCACAGTTACGAAGAGCACAGTGTGGGCACCATTAGGGGGCTGAACTCCTGTCTGCAGTAGGGAGTTTTGCAGGAGCCAAACTTGCCAGGGAAGACTTGGGCAGGATGTGAGTATGTGCCTCATGGAAGAGAAGACCCCTCAGCTGAAAAGGGGACAGGAAGTAACCAGAGCCTGGGAAGAGAACTTTGAGGCTATGGCCAGTTGGCAGGAAAAGGTTTTGGTGAAGGAGACATTTAGAGTGATGCTGGGAGGAGCTGGGGACAATTGTCCAGATTTTCCAGGGCTCTGACTACTGGCAGAGCCATCTGGCCTTGGGCTGCCGGCTGTAAATCCTCCTTGGCCGTCTCTGTAGGTGTTCTGCTCTCTCTCGGTTGGGTCTGCTCTGGATCACTTCCCAGCATCCTCTTTTACATGGTTTTTAACGAGCACTAAGATGGAAGTGGAATAAATCTCCTCGGATCCTTACGTGAGCATTATAGTGGCCACTGCCCCGAAGCTATAGGTAGCAACGAGTAAATAAAAGTGACACCCAGGAGCTGGGAAGCCTTCTCACCCAGAGAGAAGCACTCAGTCCTGAAATTTGGTGGCCAGCACGGGGCCTGTTTCTGCAAGAAAACTGCACATTCAGCTGTTTCCAGAGGGCCCAGGAGAAAACAGACGGTGTCCTGTGTCCCCAAGGATTTTCCTCTGCCTTCCTGCCCTCGTCAGCACTCTGGAGAGTAAAGCGTGGCGGTGGGGTGGGGGTGCTCTGCTTCTTGCTCTGATTGTCTTTCCCCAGTCCTCAGACTAGGGTAGGGCCAGGAGGACACAGCAGCTGCTCGTGCTGCGGCGAAGGTCTCAGCGCTTTTTGTTGGTAGAATGTAACCCGTGTACCACCTGGTTAGGGGCTTTGGGGAGAATGTAAGGTGGGGTCAGTGTGGGCCATGGGCTAAGTGCTTGTGGTGCCCTCCAGCCCTCCTCCCACTCTGCTCCCTCCCTCCCTCCTTCATGCAGCAGCCAGATACCCAGGCCCTGCCCACTGGTCCGCTGTCCGTCTGCTCTGATGCTTGAGGCCTGTTGACGTCTCTGCTGGCCCAGATTTCTATAGTAATTCTGGGATCTGGAAACTGTTGGTTCTAGTTCTCATCTTTCTAGCTAAGAGGCTGCCTCTTTCTGGCAGCCTAAAAATAAATGGTCAGCTGTATCCTGGACCATACTCCACAGGCATGCGTGACCACCCAAGGCAAAGCCATCAACATCTTTCTGGTGTAGGAATCACCTCCTAAGTGTCTCTCCGTGTCTACCCTCAATCCTCTCCAATTAATCCCAGTTAAAACATGAATCAGACCACACTGGCTGCCGTTCAAACCCTCCAGCAGCTCATCCTCTCCCTCAGAGTGGAATCCGGATTCCTCTGTACCCTGCTAGGCCCTGCACCATCCATCTCTCTGAGCTCACCTCCTCCACTCTCCCAGTCCCCTTCCATTCACCAGTCTGGTCCTGAGACACATCAGGGTTACGCCCTCCTCAGGGCAGGGCCTTCAGTCCTGCCGCCATGTCCTAGTAACATCCTTCCTCCCAATCTCAGAGGAGCTCATAGCTCATTTCTTCACTTCACTCGGGCCTCTGCTCAGTGTCTCTCTGGGGCCTTCTCCGGCCACCCACACCTAACACAGAGCTCCCTTCCTCCCACAGCCTCCTTTACCTTCAGGGTATTTGCTCACACTTGACAGTCATTACCTGACAATGCACTTGGGTTCTTCCATATTCCTTCCATATTTCGTACTCCCAATGGCCTAGTACAGTGCCTGGCCCAGAGTAGAAACAAGATAAAAGAGTTTGTTAAATGCATAAATAGAGGAATTATTTATTCTTAAGACAGACACTAAGGCCATTACATGACTGGTGGACGATGTTTACGCCTTACCTGTAGGAGCTCACAGCTTTCTGAGCAAAGATAAGGAAATATATATAACATTTACAATGTGCAAATAAGGTCTACACAAAGCAACATGGGAGGTGAGTGCAGTGACAATTAAGGTCTAAGGAATAATAGAGAAAAGAGAGGGATTTGAGCTTGTGTTGGGCTGCCTACACCAGCTGAAGGTGTCTGAGTCGTTCTTAGACTGGTCGTTTGCTGGTAAGTGTTCACCATTAGCTGTGGGATCATGGGTAAATTTGCTTAGAGTTCTCAAGGATGCCCACAATACGGAAGGTTGGTGGGAAGATGTTGGGAGTCTGATCCTGGTCCCCAGAGACCTCCCTCAGTGAAGCTGGTGGCCTCCCCAGGCCCTTAGCAGGGCCCATGGCAGGTGGGTACTATTCCCTAGGACCTCTCTGAAAGGGGTTCAGCTGTGTGTCCAGAGATGAGACTGGAGAGGTTCAAGACAGGTTTATTGAAAGGGACAGAAACCCACTTGGGTAGGATAAAGATGGCGTTGGCACCAAGAGTGGATGGAGGATTTTTTTCATACTGGGCATAGGGGGAGGAAGCTTCCGCAGCTTGCTAGAAGGTTCTGGTGGGCTGGGTCTTTCCAGTGGAACTCTTGGGGCAAGGCCAGCTAGACCTTTTGTTCTAGCAGGACAGAAGGAAGGGGAAGAGAAAGAAAGAACAGGGAAGGCTTTAGGCCCCCACTGCTCTCCATAGCAGAGCTCCCAAAGGGCTGCCTTCCGTGTGTTACCTGGTCTTAAGGACTGTCAGGGTTCTGGGTGCTCACCTTGTGGTGGCTGCTGACACAGAAGGCCTGGCCCTGTGTTACAAAGGATTGTCCCAAATGTGCCGTCCTGGGTGCTGGAGGCTGGCAGGCAGGATATCAGAGAAGCCTTTCTCAGCCGAAGAGAGGAGGTTTCTCTGGGCTACCAGGTGTCTCTTTCAAGAGTGGATAGAAAACTCTGGTGCAAACCTGGCAGGTCACATCCGGTCTCCAGCACCGGAGACGTCCCTAACCTGTTAGCACCATGACAGCTCCAGAAACCACTCTGCTGTGAGGGGACCCCATTGTGCAGGATCATCCGTGGTGCTCGTAAACCATCACATCCTCCTCCTCCTGCTCGGCAAGGCTGTTCTGAGGTAGCCTCGCCCTTTCAGGGTGCACTTTGGAGACAGCACCTGCTCTGAACTCAAAAGGATGTGTTAATAATCACCCTTTACTTTTCCCAGTCACACACATTATATAATTTGGTTCTTACAGCAGCCTTGGGACATAGAAGAGTCATGTATTTTTACCATGTTTTAATCAGTATTTTCCCCTTACAGTTTCCTATAGAAATCCGAAGCATATCCAAAAGCATAATGCACAAAATAATAATCACTTGTAATCTCACCACACAAGGTATCTTGGTGAATCTTCCACCAGGTTCTTTTTTCTGAGATGTAAGTGTGTTAACAGATGTCAATTTGTGGATTTTTCCGTCCTCCCCCAAATCCAGCTAAGATCAGCTCAAGTTCTCATCCCGTGGCCTATGGAAGTATGCCTGAAAATTCTCAGAGAGGCTCTTAGTCTCCCTCCTCTATCCCACAAGGTTTCTGAGTTGCAAGCCACAGAACAAACTCAGGCAAAAATGAAAGTTATCAGGCAACATGGGATGTCTCACTGAACTAAATTAAAAAAAAACAAAACAAAAACCCTAAAGCTACAACCTCAGAAAGGACAGAAACCAAAGTATCAAGAAATAATGAGTTGTTGAGCGCCTACTACCATGATGATAAATGAACTTGGGCTTATTTTTGGTCTTTCTTTCAATCTACCCAAGACTAAAATTCCAGGGACAATATCTGATTGCCCTAGATTGATTAATCTGCTCATAATTTGGCCATGGCAAGGTAGGAGACTGAAAATCCCTCCAAAACCTTATTCAACAACAAACACTGGTCAAATGGAATGGCTGTGTGTGACCAAGTGGGACAATAGAAGCTTGAGGCCAGGCTTAACTTGTCTCCAAAATCTTTTAACCACTGATGTATGGACACTGGTTCTTCATGTACAAGTGTATATGGTCTTTCTTTCTATAGAATACTCTCTTGATTCCCTAAGCTCACTTGGCTTGGCCAGCTCCCAATCATCCCTTATGATTTAAGTCTCAGCTTATACTTTTTTACCTGGAGACATCTTCCATGACCCCCAGCAAAAGCAAGGGTTAGGTTCCTCTGTTTGGTGTTCCCAGACACTGCGCTTGCCTTCCTGTATAAACTGTGCAAGCTCCTTGAGGGTTTAAATACTGTTGAGATATAGGACCTAATAAAGGAACTGGGGTGTAGAAAGTGGACCCAAAATACTGTGGATTAACTTGTCTGGGATAGAAGAAATATGAGGGAATAGAAAAGAGAAGAGAAAAAAGAAGGCAAACAGCTGGAATTGATCTCAGTGGGGAAAAAACACACAGATGAGAAGAAGGGAGAATTCAGTCACTGGAATGAGTATCCTCCACACACAGGACACTCACACACCTCCACACCCTGCCCCCCAATGGGCGAGCATTTTATAGATACAATTGTCACTTGAAGCAGTTGGCCAAACTGCATGCGCTGTGGGTTCTAGGAGAGTGGGCTTAGGGGAGCACTTCGGAGGAGAGTTACAACACTCAGCCAGAAGACTCAAAGGGGATTGTGCTTTCATTTTCATTCATCTCTAGAAAGCCAGGAATGTAGGACACAGGAAGAGGTGTGTAGGCTCTGGTCGATGACCAGCACCAAAAATAACAGTTGAATTGTGTGGGCTGTTGGGTTGAATGTGTTACTCTATGCCGGTAGTGCTCCCAAAACATGTTGCAAGGTCACCACTCATGCTAATGGGATAGATGTCAGGGAAGATAACAACAGCAGCTAACATTTGCAGAGTGCTGACCGCGTGGCACTCTTCATAAACAATCTCACTTTGACTCTGTAAGGCGTCCTCTAGCCTGGCTTGGTGATTGGCCCTCGAATCTTTCCTAGGATTGCTTCCTAAGCTGCAGCAGCTGGGTGGAAACTACATGTCCCAGAGTGCTTTGCAGCTAAATCCTGGTTGTGACTTGGGCTCATTCAATCAGAAGTTGGAACTTGAACTCCTTAACTGAGCTAAGTAGGGAGATAGGGAGTGGTAAGTGAGTCACCCACTGTCCTTATGCAGATCCAGTTTGTTTGACAGTTGGACCCTGGAGTTAGCGGTTGTGACAGTAATTTCCAGATTACTGCATTTCACGTGTTCTCTGCGGCAACAATTCTGCTGGCTTCCTAATCCTTGGATTATATCTATTGTGATAGGATCTCAAATTCAGAAATGTGGACAATGACCCCCTGTTGCCCCAGCTTTCTGGCTCATATCGATCCATGTTTTCTTACTGGGTAAGCACAGTGGTGGCGTTTTGAAATGTGTTTGTAAAGGCTGAGACTATGGCCATCACCTGTTACCATCCAATAACTGTGTGAGCACCTGGTTTCCCGTAGTCAATCCCTTTCTGCTGAAAGTACCTGGAGTGTTTCACATTTTCTGCAGCTGAACTTTGAGCTACAGAATCGTTTTTCCATTTTCACAGGTGAGAAAACTGAGGCAGAAAAATTTACACATCATCTATGATCTTAGAACTGGTAGGTGTAGAACTGGGTTTTGAACTTAGGAAATAAGTTTGCGTGGGTTCCATACCTACTCACGACCCAGCGATTCATTTATGCTTTCACCCCACAATTAGTTACTGGACACGTGCTATGTACCATGAAATATGTTCATCTCTGGGGACATTACAGTAAAAACACAAAGTGGAAAATCCTCCTCCTGGTTCTCCTGACTTGTAATAGAAAATAAGATAGTTACGAGTACATTTAAATAGTGAGATGTTATGCTATGGGCTTGCATTGGAAAGAAGCATGTAGCTTTCAAAAGCAGACAGTCTGTATCAAAAGCAGCTTGTAAAAGAGCTGGTTGCTAAAGGGATTCAATTCAAATTTAGGTTTACACATAATTCGGTGAAAATGTTGATAAGAATGAAAGAAGGAAGCTAAGAAGAAAGGAGGGAGAGAATGAGTTAGTAAACAGGCTGGCAGCCTTTTATTTCAGGAAGCCCTTTGATCTGCCCCTACCCACCCACCATCCCCAGACCAGCAGCATTAAGTGACTTTACCGCTTTCATTCCTTTTTGGGATTCTGCCCTATGCATAAAGAAGAAGGTAAATTATGAGTGGGGGACTTGAAAGGAGATAGCTTTTCCCCCCTGGACATTTCTTTCTAGTGCTGAGACGGGAAGAACTTGGTAGTTAGGTCATGTGAGACGTCGGAGCACGGCTGACTGAGAAAACTCTTGAGAAGCAAAAGATTCTCCCAATAGAGGCTTGATCTGCTGTTGGCAGAAGAAAGACTCCAGGGATGTTAATATCTGGTGCAGTCACAGACACTGGCGCCATAAGTACGCCCCTGGAAGGAATCTGGACTCCAACTTTCAAGATTAAGAGTGATTTGAAAGAAATGTACTCAAGGTTAGGTAGAATACCAGGGCAAGATAATCAATAATAATGAATAATTAGTTAGAGAGAGACCCAAAATTTCCTGGGGGGTTAGGTTTTACTTCCTTTAAAGACTCAGACTTTTGGGCTATCAAAATCAAAACATAAATGCTTTGACATTTATTTATTTAAAGAACCATCTTTTACAAGAGCAAGAAACTACGTCTACTGAGGGCCCAGATGCCCAGGCCACGTGTTTATAACTGGAGGATGTCATGTCCTAACTGCTGGCCAGGACCTGGGAGGAAATATAGAATTTTCTGTGTGTGCTGGATTCGTGGATCTAAATGTAACCGTGGCAGCCCCACCATAGATTTTGCCAGAATACTAAGTAAAAAATTACTCTGAAAGGAAATTCGGAGGCAAATGCAGACCTGGAAGATGCTCAAGTGAAACATATGTGTCAGGGAGACGTTTTCATTTGTTTTAAGGAAACGGGGATCTATGATCCTTCGCTGTCAATTCATCAGTTGACATTGTCAGACACCTGCTATATATCACCAAGGGATTTCTCCTTCAATCACTCAACTCCATTCAAAAATGTAGAGACGTGATAAACACCTACTATCCATCAATAAGATACGTATTCTCTTCCTACTATGTGCTAGGTTCTGAGGGATAGAAAAGATATGTCATGTAACTGACGCTGGGAAAT
The DNA here is from genome assembly GCA_963574575.1 of Galagoides demidoff. Classification (NCBI taxonomy): domain Eukaryota; kingdom Metazoa; phylum Chordata; class Mammalia; order Primates; family Galagidae; genus Galagoides; species Galagoides demidoff. The sequence continues at coordinate 18,801 of CAUYQV010113673.1, forward strand.
GAAAGATTTCAAAATAACGGTTTCTTCTTCTCCTCTTCCTGCCGGAGAATTATTTTTCTTTTTGCCCCATTGAAGTCAGACGGTGCCTTGTGACTCTGGCCGATGAAGTGTAAGGAAAAGCGATGTGTGTCATTTCCAGGCAGAAGTTCTAAAGAGCCAGTTCTTGCCTTGCCGGTAGACTCTTCTGCCTTGGCTGTGATGACTGGAAATGTTACATGAGCAGCTCTTTTGTCAGCCTAGTTCCTGGAGCAGAGCAACACGAACCTGACTCCTAGGAGTGCTCTGGGAGACACGTACCCAAAGTAAGAAATAACCCAGTGCTTTTGTAAGAAGCAATGTTTGAGGTCACTTGTTACCGTAGCATAACTTAGCCTAATCTGACTTATATAAGACACCTCTATAAATGTAACATTTATTGGGCATATATAACATTTTTCTGGGAGTTAGCGTGCTTACTACATCCTGAGCTCTATGCTGAGGCCTTTATATGCATTATCTCATTGAAGTCTCGTAAAAACACCATGAAGTATATACTGCTTCTATTTTATAGATGTTGAACAGAGTCCCAGAGCTAAGTTCAGCCCAGGCTGTTATTCAGTGTTGGAGGTGAATTGCAGAATCTGATTTGCTTGGATCCAGAACCCATGCATGAGCTCAACTGCTATGCCTTACTGCTACGTATAGTAGGCTGACTAGAACTGCATATCAAAAGGGAATTTCTGGCAAACACCGGAAGCTCCTGAGGCAGTGGAGAAGAGGAGTGATCAACGAACATTAGAACTTCTTGGGAAGAGTTTTATGGAGGAGGTGAGATTTGAAAAACGCACAGGTTGTAGACAGGAGAATAGGAAGCAGAAATGTTCCCTGACCTTTTGGGAATAGAGAGCCAGAGAGAGGAGACCTCATCTGTCTGGGTGAAATAAGGCAATACAATGGATATGCCAAGCCTGTGGAAATTAGTTTAGTCTCCCCTTAAGAACTTCACAGTCAGAGAAGGGCGATAAGGCATTTACCCAAATTACTATCATAATTCAGGCAAGCTCCATTAGGAGGCATGCTGGGGTTCTCTGTAAAATGTGTTAAGATGTATCAAAGCTAAGCAGAAACCTCCTCACTAGTACAAGATAAGGGTTTGGAAAAAGAGGTTTGCTGCAGAAAAGGCCTCCCAGAGACCCAGATGCAATATCCCCCAGCAGACAGCAGTCTCTATCCCAAATCTGGATGGGGTTGGTAGAGAAATAACCCAACTAGACTGGTGGAAGATAGCAGGAGAAATAATTCTCTTATTGCCCATGAAAATTCCCAGTCACACTTGACCTGGAGGGCTAGGAAACTACCAAGGCTATTTCTATATGTCCTGCCTCTATGGTACTGGCTCAGGCATGGTTGGGACCAAGGATTTAGGGAGGCCTCCGTGAGGCATATAGAAAAGTGTCTCTGGATTTTTTGCCCATCCCTTGCAGAGATTCTGATTTAGGAGGCCTGGAGTGGCACCCAGGAATCTTCATTTTTTACCAAGCACGCATGTGATTCCATTGTTGAACTTCATTAAAGAAAAATGACAATAATCTATTTTTAAAAACACACAAATAAACATTTTTCTGGAAGTTAGGGAAGGACTTCATTAAAGTTAACTGAAATACAAGGAATAATGTGGTGAGTTCCTTGAAAGAGATAAATGATGTTTTAAAAAATTCAGCAATGAAAAGCAAAAAATAATTTAATGATTGGCAAAGGGAATTGGGAAAGGGGAAAAATAATTCAAAGATTGGCAAAGGAAATTATGAACCTCTGAACTTGTATGCAAATGTAATGTGTGCTCATGTGCCTCTTTTCTGAACAAAATCCATACAGGTATATTTCATCGGATTTTCAAAGAGGCCACAACTCAAAATGTTTAAGAATTCCTAAGTCAGAAAAAGTGCCATTTCCCTTGAACTTTAAAGGAAGGCTGGGATTTGAGCAGCCAGAAGTGGAAGTCTCAGCCATGAAAATGGCAGGAACAAAGGTACAGACCAAGAAAAGCAAGACATCTGTCTGTGGCACAGTCAGTGTGGGTAGAGCGTGAGAGATGCCTATAGGACAATCGTGGGAAATAGGTGAGGGGAAGATGATGGCGATCCTTGAATATCAATTATTTGTAATGTCATAAAAAGCCATGGAAGGTTTAGGGGCAGAAAAGGGATGTGTTGCATCTGCACTTCAAAAATACAAAGCCCTCATGTGTTCAGGCAGGACTGTAGAGTAGAGAGAGTGGTGGAGGTTCTAGACAGCAGGCTATGACTGGTCCTAGAAAGAAGACTGAGTATGTGAAAAGCAAGAAATAGAAAAAGGCATATTGTTAAAGAAGAATTGATGATACTTTACCATTAATTGGATGTAGAGTCGAGTCAAAAATGACCAACTGAGATTGACTGACAGAGAAAAGATATATCATTGGCAGGAAAAGGTATCTCAGGTGTAAGAACATCAACTCACATTTTTTGAACCAAAACTGTATTCCAAGTACCAAGCATGCAAGTTGGGTACATTATCTCTTTTAATCCTCTCAAGAATTCTGTGAAGTTAGTACTTTTATTTTCCCGTTTCACAGATAAGGAAAGAGAGGCACAAAATGAATTTCTTAGGGTCACACAGCTAAAGCGGAAAGGGGCTGAGGCTGGAACCCAGTCCCATACAACTTGAGAAGCTCTGTTCTTCATCATTAGATTTATACCGTTTTGATGGAAGTGAGTGCTGATTCCAGTTTAGATCCTCTATTACAATGTGTCTTTTGAACATTCACGAAGAGATGTCTGCAAAGCATTTGGAAAAGTGTAAGTGGAATTTGGGACAGCCATCAGAAGTGGAAGCAGTGGGATATGGATGGTGGTGAGGCCACAGGGACAGACAAGATCTTTCAAGTTGAAAGGATAATGGGGTCAACAGAGGGCTAAATGCAGGACCCAATGACCACTCATAGTTGGAGAGAGGAGGAAGCACAGAAGTCAAGGACAAAGGGCAGAGAAAAAGGACTCACAAGTGGTGTGGAATGATCAGGATAGGACACTGTCATGTCAACCAAGCTAAGTGACAGTTACAAAAAGGAGTGGCCACATATCTGCTGCAGAGAGGTGAAAGAAGGGGGAGGAACAAGATGAATCCTTTGAAGTTGTCAATTAAGAAATGTCCAATTGTGTAGAGAGTAATTTGAGTTAATGGTTTGTAAAGGGGACCAGCAAGAAAGATGTTCAAGGCTGACTGGGCAGCAAGGGATGGTGTAGAATAGTGGGGATGACATAGCACAATTAGCAGTTCAAGGAGGTAGCAGGGCTCAAGGAAAAAGCTTTTGTTTTCACTGATTGGTGCCCAGGGAGTTGAGCATGTTAAGAGACTAAAGAAAAAAATGCAGAGGTGAGGAGTGATGGACTGTGTGAGGCAAAGTGGGGAGACGTGATGGAGTAACCTGGGACCCAGGAGAAGGGCTAGCCTTGGACAGGCAGCAGAGGGCCTGTCCTCCCAGAGGGAAGAAAAGCATAAAGATGCATGCAGATAAAGAGCTTGGGTAGAGACGATGGACTAGGAGGCAATCATTGCTGATGACGTCTCTTTGGAGGGAAAGAGCCTGAGAGAGCAGAAGAAAAATGGCAGGGATTCAGAAGTGCTCTGGGGGGTCCAGAAGGGTGTTGGCGAAGTTAGGATAATGCCCTTGGCCATTAGAATTGATTCCATTCTGAGTTAATACCAAATTTCCCCAAGATTAAAAACATTATGCATATACCACATTTTATTAATCACGCCTGCGTTGGTGGGTACTTGGATTGTTCCACCTCTTTGCAATTGTGAATTATGCTGCTATAAACATTCCTGTGCAGGCCATTATAAACTTACCTTTTTTTGGTTGCCCATATACTCAGCAGTGAGATTGCAGCATCCAATGGTAGGTCTACTTTAAGTTCTTCGAGGTATCTACATACAATTTTCCATAGAGGCTATACTAGTGAAAAACTGGCCATTTCGTCTAAGTGAAACGTCCCAGAAATGGAGAAACAAACTCAAGACCAGCTTGGAACTGATTGATCAATGCTTAAAATGTACATGTGGGAGTAAATCTCAAAGAAAATCAGGCTGGAAGCAGGGCAAGGAGTGGGTAAATTCCCACCTGCTGGATATGGTGTACACTGTGGGGGTGGGGAGCTCACTTATAACCTTGACTCAATGTGTGCCAAAAACAAACTATGCATACAAAGCACGTGTACCCCCTCATAACCTGAAATTTTAAAAAAAAATTATGATATCATTCCTATAAAACTGCCATCATTATTGTATGATTACCATGTTGTAATAACAGTAATGATAGACTCCTGGAGTGTGCCAGTGAAACCTCTACAATTAATCTAGGGGTATAGCTCAAACAAACAAGAAATACTCTAACCCATCCTTCTGGAAATAATCACCTAGCTGTTGGGCCTTCTCCTCGGTATCCTCTTTTGATTTGAGGAGCCACTGAGGAGTAATTGTAACTTTGCCTTTGCAGAAAGAGGTCTTGCAGCTGCTCAGCGGTTCTGCAGCCCCTGAATACCTCAGCAATCTGGATGACAGAGCTGCCCCTTGGGTTTCCTATTGGGTAGCTTTATTGCAAGCTTACAGTAAATGTCTTATTACGTCCAGATGAACAGAGAGGCTAGACTTGCCTCCCGGGGACCAATTAATTGGGACTGGACAGACTTCCTACAATTCTCACAGCTGTCAGGCTCTACCACCAGAGAGGTTAAGTGACTTGTCCAAGGTCACAGAGGAAGTAACCAAGCTGCTTCTTAAACTACATCTCCAGGACCAATGCTCTTTCTTCTATACCTTGAAGAAGAGTTTATATACAAAGTGTCCCCAGGAAATGTCTTCCTATAAAGAAACAAACCCTTTTACGGTCTTTTAAAACCACTTGCTTCAGGTCTCCCTCCTCAGTGGAGGATAAACACTCAAAGACATATGGCAGCCAGACACGAACACAAAAATGTCTCACGGTGTTTTTAATCATTTCACATTCTCCCATCACCGAGGGTATTAGTTTTCTAACAAGTTATCACAAATGTAATAGCTTAAAACAACACGAATTTATTCTCTTAGAATTCTGGAGGCCAGAACTCTGAAATGAGTTTCTCTGGGCTAAGTCAACGTGTCAGCAGGGCTGGCTTTACAGAGCTTCCAGGAGAAAATTTGTTTCCTTGCCCTTTCCAGCTTCCTTTGGCAGGGTGCACCCTTGGCTCAGAGCCTTCTTCCTCCAGTTTCAAAGCCAGCCGTGGGGTTTCTTCAGACCTCTCTCTCAGTCTGTTTCTGTTATCTATCTGACCCTGACTCCCCCTGCCTCACTCATAAAAGAACCTCATGATTTCATGAGGCCCATCCAGATAATATAGGGCAATCTCCCCGTCTCAGGTTCCTTAACTTAATCACATTGGCAAAGACCCCATCACCATGTAAGGCCACATTTGCAGTTTCTAGGCAGGGGAGGCATTATTCAGGGCACAACATGGCGTATGGAACAAATACATACTGTTACAGACATGTGTCAATAAATCACTTAGCAAGTATTTATTCAATGCTTACTATATGCCAAGCTGTAATATAGAGGTGGTGAAAGAAACATGGACAAAAGACATACTTTTCCAAACATGGAAAGAAGGACATTACTGATATAAGACATGTTCTCTTGACTAAAGGTCTTCACAATATTTTAGGAAGAGGAAACTAATAATCATGAAATAATGATATTCCTAACTCTGTGACACTAGCTATGAATACTATGGGCTTGAATTTGAGTTCCATAGTTGGAAAAATCCATAAAGTTTTCACGGGGAAACAGCAGAGATTTACATGAGATACGTAGGACATCGATGGAACAGGAAGGGAGGGAAATAAACCACCCATTCTCAATGGGTTGGGCTGCAGGAGCCACAAGAATGGATCAAGGCTGAGACACACAGAGATTCTTCTAGATCAGGGTCAACAAACTCCATACAAGCCAGAGGTCAAATTCAGTCCTCCACCTGTTTTTAGAAGTGAAGTTGTATTGGAACGCAGCCATGTTCGTTTGAGCTGTGGCTGCTTTCGTGCTATGATGGCAGAGATGGAAAGTTGTGATGCGGACCGTGTAGCCCACTGTGTTGGTGAATTTTAGCTGTCAGCTTGACTAGGTTGTGGGATACTTAGATGTCTGGCGAAGAATTGTTTCTGGGTGTATCTGTGAGAGCATGTTCAAAGGAGATTGGCATGTTAAGTCACAGGACTGAGAGAGGAAGACTTGGCCTCAGTGTGTGTGGGCACCATCCAATCAGCTGCCAGCCAGGCTGATTGGGACAGACAGGTGAAAAAGAAGTTATCGCTCCTCTCCTCTCCTCTCCTCTCCTCTCCTCTCCTCTCCTCTCCTCTCCTCTCCTCTCCCTCTCCTCTCCCTCTCCTCTCCTCTCCTCTCCTCTCTCAGAGCCTCAAGCTGTCACCCTGGGTAGAGTCCCATGGCATCACAGCTCACAGCAACCTCCAATTCCTAGGCTTCAGTGGTTCTCTTGCCTCAGTCTCCCAAGTAGCTCAGACTATAGGCAACCACCACA
>CAUYQV010113677.1:0-66184 GCA_963574575.1 Galagoides demidoff
CTCCAGTTCCATCCATGTGAACATGAAGGACGTAAAGTCTCCATCCTTCTTAATGGCTGCGTAGTATTCCATGGTGTACATATACCACAGTTTGTTGATCCATTCATGGATCGATGGGCACTTGGGCTTCTTCCATGACCTGGCAGCTATGAATTGGGCTGCAGTGAACATTCTGATACAAATATCTTTGTTGTAATGCGATTTTTGGTCATCTGGGAATATACCTAATAAAGGAATTGGAGGGTCAAATGGCAGGTCTATTTTTAGTTCTCTAAGTGTTCTCCAGATGAAATTTAAATATCTTAAAGTTAATACTTAGTTTCCTCATTTTACTCTTCCATTTGATTAACGACACTATTAATTGACCCTGAAAAAAAAGCTTTAGCACATTTCTGCATTTTAATCAAAAAAATTTTATTTTTTTAGAGAAGTTTTAGATTCACAGCAAAATGGAGTAGAAAGTACAAAATTCCCATATATCCCTTGTGTCTCTCTGCCCCATCTACAGACATTCCCCACCATGTGGAAGGCTAAGGGGGCATTGGGTATTTCTTTTCCTTCAGGTAGCTTAAGCTCTGATAAAACTCCATAGGGTAGATTCTGGGAAAATAGTTTTTCTTGAGAGGAGGCCTTGCTAAGTAAGAACTGAATTCTCTGGTATATTTCAAATTGACTCCTTTTCCTCTTCCCCTGTAGAAAGCAGGAGGTGATTTATTTTTTTCTGATATACACTCTACCTCCTCCTGGTAGAGCTCCTGGAGGTAAAATTCACAAAAAGTGTGGGCATACCTCATGACTGGGCCTCCCCAGCATTTTTACCTCTCAGCCTTGTCCACACTGCACAGCCTCTAGCAACTCATCAATTACAGCTCTGGTTCCCATCTAGTCTAAGATGTGACTCCCTATACCTGCCTGTCTGTTTCTCCAATTTGGGGACAGTGGTTTTCCCTGTGACCTCATGTCTCTGATGAATCTAAGACGAGTTGTTGGTTTTTCAGTTTGTTTGGCTTTTTACTTATTGTTAGAATGGAGTAGTGACTTCTAAGCTTCTTATCTGCCTGCTGAACTGGAAACCAGAAGGCCCCATGTGTTTACATGTGTAGTATTTTTATTTTTATTTGCATCATTTTCTAAATAGTGGGAAATTCTTATTAAGAAGGTATAATTTCTAATTGATTTTATGAAGCATACTTATTTTATTGTAATTAAAAAATAAGCACTTTTGTCCCCTCTTTTCCCTCCCAGGGACATAGACTTTTACCTCCAACTTCCTGACGGTAAACTGCAGACCATCTCAGGCAAACAATGTCTATTCCTTACTAAGTAGCTTATTTTCTCCCCAACCTTGAGCCAACTTAACATTGTAGAGTTTCAGTCCATGTGACTCTTCTATAAAAACAATAGTCCTGTGCTCCCATAGCTTGGCCTTGTCACCTTGACTAAAGTTAATTTGTTCTTTCATACCACAGTGCATGTACGAGTCTTCGTTGTAACAGTAGATAGTAACTACTGTCTCCATACTGTGCTTCTCTCTGGGTTTCACTCCTTCTCCTGCAACTCAGTGACCTCAGGCCGTGCCATTGCCTGCCTCCTTCCTCATTCTGCCATCTTGCAATCATAGAGGTTGCAGTTTCCAAGTGGAAATGGAAGAAATGTACTGGTGGCTCCTGCTGCCTCCGAAAGCTGCTCCTTCACAAACTGGAACCTTTCTGTGGGTTCGTTGGTGGAGTGACACTTCATGTCTGTGAGGTAGATCTTCTACATGTCTGCCAGGTGTAGAAGTAAAGGCGTGAGTATCCTGTCTGCTTTACATGTTTTGTTTTTCTCTTTCTGAAGAAACATGTGGAAGCTTTAGAAGGTTTTGTAATTCCATACATCACTCAAGCAACTCTTTGTGTTGCTTTCAGATATGGGAAATTGCAAATGAACTCTCTCTCTCAGGGTCTCTGCTGAGACAACGTTCTACCTTCATGTAGGTTTCATGGCCGTACTAATGAAGAGCAGGGAGAGAGTAAATTAGAATAATTAGCTAACTGGCATCACAATCCTCCAGTCATAAAGAATCTGAAAAAGCATTTATTTAACTTGATAATCCCTTGAACTAACTTTACAGCTTTTATGACCTCAGTATAATTCACATCACATTTCGAGGATTTAACCGCCTGGGTTAACAATGATTCTGCCAAAACCTTCTCCTTAGAAATCCGGCACTAGTGATATAATATTTTCAATAGGTTCTTCTTAATGAATTTTTTTCATTTATTAAAGAGAAACATTTGGCCTAAAATAATTAGCTTGTAGCCTGTGGGGGAAAAAATGTTTAATCTATCACTAACAAAGGACACAAGTCTTAAGTCAAATCTGCAGTTATTCTGCAGAGTAGTGAATAACGCTGTCACATGCTGGGATAAAAATTATCACTTCCTTTTTATTTTAAATGTTAATGTCCGACATAATTATTCCCAGATTTTATACCTGAAAGCAGAATGTTTACATCAGAAGTTTAATGAAGTTGAGAAAAACAGTATTTAAACTCCGTACCAGACTCTTTATGCTCAACTACAAAGATGAAAAATAGATTAAAACCAATCCAATCTGCCATATATTTTAAGCATCCAGGGTTCTAAGCAATGTAATTCTTGGTTTGATCAGTACAGTAACAGTCTAAGATGAATGGAGGGAGGTGAAAGTTCATTTGCATGATTAAGGTATGGATACAAGTTGTTAAATTTGATCCACTCATTTCTTTCTATTTATTCTCAGTCCTTTACACGGAGTCTCCCTTGTGTACTGTTTTGCCTAAGTAGTCTTTCCTTTCTTTCTTTCCTTCCTTCTTTTTTTTTTGAGATAAGGTGTTATTCTTTTGCCAGGACTAGAACTCAGTGTGGTGCTCTTATAGCTCATTGCAACCTCAAACTCCTGGACTCAAGTGAGCCTCCTGTCTCAGCCTCCAGAGCTCAGCTGGGACTACCAGTGTACACCATCATGCCTGGCTAACTTCTTCTTCTTCTTCTTTTTTTTTTTTTTTGGAGACAAAGTCTCTCTATGTTGCTAAGGCTGGTCTCACACTCCTGGCCTCAAGTGATTCTCCCACTTCATTCTCTCCAAGATGCTAGTACAATAGGTGTGAGCCATGGGGCCTAGCCCCTACCAATGTGGTCTTTAACACTCTAAATTTTAATTTAAATTTTTAAATTTGATCTTTGGTTTAGCATTCTAAGTATAGTAACCAGATGAATGTGGTTAATAAGACCTAAACCCAGTTATGTCTTTCTTCTACTCAAGACCCTCCAGTGGAGGACTTCAATTAGGTGAAAGCTGAATCCTTACAAAAAGTCACCAGCCTTGAACATTCTGGTTCTCCTCACATTATGTTCTCACTTTGTACCATTCTCCCCACCACAGCCTCCATTCCAGCCTTCCAGGTCCCATCGCTGTTTTCTCACAGCAGGAGACACCTACATGGCTTTCTCTGCCCTGCTTCTGAAATACTCTTTTCACAGGAATTGACCAATCTTGCTTCCTCACCAATGTGGGGTCTTAGTCAATGTTACCATCTCAATAGGGTCTTTCTTGAACATTCTATTCAAAATTGCAACAGTCTTCCTTCAATGCCATCTCCCTTCCTGTATAGCACGTGCCACTCTTGGTTGTGCTATGCACTTTAATTATTTACCAGACCTAGAATGTAAACTCCAGGAGAAGAGGGATTATTGTTTGTGTCTTTTCACTGCTCTACTCCCAGTGTGCAGACCACTGCATGGTACACATAAATGCTCAATGAATATTTGTTGAATGTCCAGAGAATATTTAATAGCTCTGTAGGCTAATATTTAATAGCTCTGCCTACAGAGCTATTAAATTCTAGATAACCACATTTAAAATAGTCCATAATTTTAGGTATACTTTCCTTTCCTTTCTTATTTTGATCTAGATGGTTCCTCCCAAGATTTACAGATATACATATAAATATATCATTTTGCCAAATTCTATCACCCTCTTATTTTAAAAAGCAGAAGTATGAGTAAATAATTTCTCTGAAAATGGCACCATTATAGCCATCACAAGTTGCCTCAGAAAGACCATGGCTCTCCTTATGACAGGGCTCTTCTTTAACCAGTGTGTCCTTCTTGGAGGACACCAAAGGAAGTCTCAGTCTCCAACGACCTTTGATGTGGTATGTCTATTACTGATGAAACAACATAAATTTCTACAAATTAGTATGTTGTCCACTACTAAAATATATGATGTTAATATTTCACAAAAGATATTGCAGAAAATACCTAAAATTCCCTGATTGTGAAATTCCAATGTGAAGAAAAGGAAAAAGAAGCCGGGGGTGGGGTGGGGGGAGAAGCCCTGATACTTCCTATAAAGGTGAGGAACAGAGCTACCAATTAATGTGAGTTGGTCAAAATGTGACCTCCCGGCCTGCCAACCAATCCCTGGAAAACAGCAATTCCTGACACTATAGGAATTCAGGAAGAGGGGAGATTATGAGGGGCAGGGTTGTGGAAATGTTTTCCAGGAAAAGGCAGGCTTTGGTTGGGCATTCATGGGTAGACAGAATCAACAGAGAGAAGGAAAAAGTGTATGTTAGGGAGGAAGCCACTACATTGAAAATTATTCTACAAAGAACATCTTCCTTATGCATTTGTGCATAATCAGGTACCTGTAAAGATACTGGTTTAGTCTAAAAGTTGGTAGAAGGAAGAATATTGAAATAATTTGGAAAGAAGGTTTGGAATTGCTTCAGGTGCAAGGGTAGGATATTTGAAATAAACAGAGTTGCCATTAATACTTAAATTAACAGACGAGAGAGTTCTGTAGAAATTGGACAAAGGAATGTCACCATTTATACTCCAGAGAATTAAACAAAAATTATTTTACTATCATGGTAACATCTAGATTGGAGAAGGGGAATAAGGTGAAGAATTAAGTTAAATGACAATGTCTAACATGTATACTAGACATGGGATATCATCATGAAATTCTTAAAAACTTCAGAATTTCCAAAAATTGTAAAAAAGCAGGGAAATGTGAAAAGGTAGGGGCTTTTTGAAGTTAAGAATTTTGAAAAATTGAACTCAAGCCTTCAGTTTGGTAAAACAACATATACTGACGTGACTTAGCTTCCTCACAAGCAATCATCTATTGCATGTAACATCTAAAAACCTTTTTTGTTCAGAAACTATTTTTAAAGATACTCATTGAATTTGCTTTTTTTATGTTACGGTTTTGCAAATGGGCAGGCATGCTGCTGAACTCATTTCTTCCAAACCAAATTATAGAAAACAGATATAGATGGAAAGGGGAGTCCATTTTTAGTCTAACACAGGAAAGTTAATTTATGTTCTGGTGTTGGTGATTTTCACTGTGTCAAGCAGATATAGAAAGCTCTGGATATCAGAAAGAAGCTGGAGGTGGGGGAGGAGGGAAAACAAAGAATCAGCCGGATAAAACTGAGGACAGGTAGAACTGTGCTAAATGACCCTTATTTGAACAACCATTATTATCAGTTCCTGTGTCTTCTGATGCTTCATTTGTATAAACTTTGTGAACTTCTGAAAAGTCAAAGTTCATTTAGATGTCAATTCCTTTCACATGTTAGTTTCCTTTTATATTTGTTGTGATATTTGCAGACATGCACCCAGTGCCTGTAACAAATGGAGAGATCCTCCAAGTGGGGAGAAGCAAGACTCCTTGTGGCGGGAATTGCGGAGCATGGCTGGCGGCCCATGGGGGTGTCACAGAGCAGGGTGCTGGTTAAGATGGGAGGCCTGGGTTCTGGCTGCCTGGGTGAGAATTCTGCCCCTCCCACTCCACCTCACCTCTTAGCTCTGTGACTTTTATCTCCCTAAGTTATAATTTCTTTAACTGCCCAAGAAGAATAACATCCCATACATAGCTCATAGGGGTTTTGTGAGGATTCATTGAGATAATCTATATAAATCCATAGTACATCATTGCCACATGTTAGGGAGGACCCCAGACCATGTTATAGTCCAGTCCTAGAGATGGTCTCAGTATTTTTACATAGACAAAACTTGACTTTTCTTTCTTTCTTTCTTTTTTTTTTTTTGAGACAGAATCTTACTATGTCACCCTTGGTAGAGTGCTGTAGTATCACAGCTCACAGCAATCTCAAACTCTTTCTTGGTCTTAAGCATTCTCTTGCCTCAGCCTCCCAGGTAACTGGGACTACAAGCACCTGCCTCAACATCCAGCTATTTTTTTGTTGCAGTTTTCATTGTTGTTTAACTGGCCCAGGCCAGGCTTGGACCCACCAGCCTTGGTGCATTGTAGCTAATGCCATAACCACTGAGCTACGGGCTCTGAGCCAGACATAATTTTTCTTAATATAGCCTTTAAGTGTATCTCTACCCCTCCAATGAGTTATAAAATAAATAAATAAATAAAAACAAATGTTATTTTTTTTTTTTACATTTCTGCTTTTCGATCTATTTAACAGCTTAGAATAGCTCACAGCAAATTTCTTGCCCTTCCCAATTATTAATACGATCTTCTGTTCCTTCTTTACTCATAAATTAAAATATAGTTAAAGTCTGAAACAACCAAACACACAGACAAAATAATCAGTCTGATTACTGAGGCCATTAGTAAAAAATCTCTCCTACAGAGGGCTCTCTGGTGTTCAGATGACAGATGCAGTTTTATCGGTTTTTACTTTGGTTTATCTTCTTCTTGCTTCCCAAAGGAGAGAGCTGGCATGTTGAGAGTAGATTCCATCTATTTTTGATCATGTTTCTACATTTCCCATAGATTTGTTAGGAAACAAGCCCCTTTAACATCTTGGAGAAGATTCTCTTGCCTTACAGTGAAGTGTGGCTCCCTGTCCAGGGCTTCTTATAAGCAACTTTAATTGCTTATTAAGCAATTCCTCCATCAGTAAACGCATATATATATATTTTTTTTTCCACTCTCTATCTTGTCTTCTTTTGGTGGACTGATATACCCTATAATGGATGTTCCTGGTTCTATTTGTTCTTCTATTAAAAAAAAAAAAGAGGTGAAGATCCATTCTTACAACAGTGTGTAGTTCTGTTCCTCTATGACATTGTCTAACCACAAATCTGGCATTTACAGCACTGTTGTCTTTCTTCTGCCTTTTACCTGGATGACCACCCATTCAGGTTCAAATGCACACAGGCCCGCTGTGAGCTCTCTGGAGGGACTGCCCTTTCCTTGCCTGCGTACTGAAATGCTCCCTTCCAGCCTCTGCAAATACAAGCCCAAGGAAGTGGAGGCATTTGTGAGAAGCTGTTTGTTTGTTTTGTCCTGATCATTAGGTATCATCTTGTCTACAAATGTAGTATTCACAGTCCTTTTTTTTTCTGGCAGACAGCTGTTCACAGCCTGTGGTTGCTGGAGGAAAACGGAGCTGGCCTTTGTGATGGTGCTGATGATACAGAAGCCGCAGCTGAGGAGGGTCTCCTGTCTGTCGGGAACAATGGCTATAGGAAAAGCCTCTTCAACTTTTTCATCCTTCCCATTTGTAGCCATGGATGATTGTTTTTTCTTAAAAACATCTGCAGGACACTTCTGACATACAGGGATGTGTTTGAACATCGTAGTAGCATTTGGAAATGCCTGTTTCATTTGACAGAATTTGCAAATTACATTTTTCCCCCTCAGAATAACTCACAGTGTGGAAATGCTTCCATATGCTACAAGTTGTTCTCATCATTTGCTGAAGGGAAAACAAAAAGAACAGAACTGTGGTTGAGTTTGGGACTTACAGAAAGCCCCAAAGCTACGGGCGGCATGCTCTTAGCTGTGGGCTCCCGGGGGGGCCTACCACTGAGCAACCCGAATCTCAGAAGCCTCACAGTCTGCTAAAGCCTGGCAAGTTGCTTCTCTTTTTAAAAAATCTGTTTAGTATAAATTCATTAATAATTCATTACATGTAAATAATAATCGTTTCACTTATCAGTGGAAAAAAATGAGCTCTTCTGGGTCACACCATTAGGAGGCTCCACTTTCCAATTGTCTTACATTTCCAAACTCTGGCAGAGGAAAACACTTTTTTTCATATACCCGTATCCAGGTTCATTCCACTAGGCATCATGATAAGACTATAACAGGTTCAGAGTCACCAACAACCTCAGGTAAATGAAAACATATTCCCTTCCTTTCTTTGCAGAAAACAGCCATCAGCCATTGAGGCAAAGGTGCAGAAAGAGCTGTAAGGTGCATGCCAAAATTCATCAAACATTTAGCAGGGTATGTCAAAGCTCAGGTAGTGAATCAAAAAGGGTTGATTCTTTCTTCCATGTTCCGAGTTCCTAAATACCAACATTCAGATGACTGCAAAGCATCTGTGTGGATAGGAGAATGTGTTAGCTTGAGGACTATGGCTAAGTCACAACAAAATACAGATGTTCATTCATTCATTTACTGTTCCAACAAAGGTTGATTGAGCACCTACTACATGATGAGCCAGAGATGCCAGATGAAGTCATAGTCCCCTAAATTAAAGAGTTTAATTTTCAAAGAAAAAATTTAAAAAGCAGTTAGATAATGGCAATTCATATTAAAAACAGAAGCTGTTCTACGTCACGGAGGACAGCATAGATAATTCTACTTGGGTAGTAGTAGACTTCATGAGGGCATTACATCTGTGCTAAGTTTGGGGGACAGGAAGCATTTTCCTGGATGCAACACTGAGGACGAGTATTTTGGTCACAGGGAAGAGCACATATCAAGGCACAAGAACTCTGGCATTTTCAGGGAGTGCCAAAAGGGTCCGTGTCACCAGAGCAGAGGTCCTGGCAGAGCGTTGGAAAGAAGGAGTCCAACTATGAACAGTAACAATCCTTCATCATCAGGACAGAGATTGTCATCCTGAGTGTTAATCATCAAAGCAACATCATCAGGATTTTTATTGTAGAAAAGTGACTTAGAAGCAATTAGAAGTATCATAAAGGGTAAGATAGTAGGAAAAAACAGTAGGAAGCTGACCAGCAAGGAGGCTGCTATAAATCTGAATTCAGTCCCACAGGTTAGCATATCCCAGTGCTAACAAGGGATAAACTGGGTATTTTATAATCAAATTTCATGAATCGTATCTGGGGTGATGGGTTTTAGAACAATTAAAATAAGGTCTATACAATATTTTTTTTTGAAAGAATATGGCACCACTGCCAAGAAATCTAAACTCTTTATTACAAATCAAATTGAAAATGAGAATACTACCCAAATATTCTTCAATTAAAGGTGAGAATCCATTTCTTTTTATTTGATTCTCTTCTATTGAAATAAAACACAAATGAGGAAAGTATAGGTTTTAAAAACTGAAGATCTGTCCTACTAAGTATTTAATAGAACTCCTTATTTGGGGTGCTTTGTTTTATTGTCTTTGATTTTTTTGTTTCTTAATGCTGTGAACCAGCAGTTGGGGACTTAAAAACCCCTCCCTAGAAAGTTGGAGATTTGGTTCTGGAATCTGACACTTTTCTCTGGAGACTCAATTCACCAGGCGAGTGGTACGTATCACTGTGTCCCCTGGGCAATCTAAAAGGTTTTCTTTTAGGTTTGGGCCTATTATTTATTCCTTTTGGAGCCCTGCATCATTCCTACATGTGCTGGTCTTTTTGATTTTGTGAGAGAGGCCACGAATTTGGGAAATTTTTAAAGGGAGAAAGAAAGGAGCAACCGGGTATTTTATTTCTTAATCGAATTTTGTGAATCATATCTGGGGTGATGGGTTTTAAAACAATTAAAATAAGGTTTATATCCCAGAGCATTTTTGCATTTGAATAATGAGTTGTCTCTTCCCCTGACTTATACTAAAAACAAAACCAAACCAAAGAAAAACCTTGGCTATAACTTCTGAAGCCCAGGTGAACTCTGCTATGGAAAAGAAAAGCATTTCAGATCCTGAGAGAGAATTTTCTACTTGTTTTCGAGCCAGGTCCCAGCATTGGTGACACGATTAAATTCTCCGAAGCTCGGTGTGCTATTGAGCGAGGCCTTTCTCATTGTTGCCGGCCTGGGTGTGCCCACGTGAGAAGTGCAACATGAAGCATCAGAACGATGAGAGATACAGACTTCAAGGGAAGGAGGAAGAACTAAATAGCGCTCTTTGTTCTCAAAGCACATGGCACCAAGATAAGCCACTTCATAAGCGCCATCCCAGGGCCTTCTCAGGGCTCCTTCCCCAGGCCGTGAATGAGGCTGGAGGGTGGATGGTGGCTTTGTTCAGTTCAGGGAGCCACACCCCTGGATTCTCCTTACCGCCTCCGAATCCTGGACGGGGGTTACGTCCCCAGGATGAATCGAGTCCAGTCTCCGAAAATGATAGCAGTTTAATTGTGTAATGCCGTGCAGAGCCCAATATAAATAGGTCTTCCTATGAAAGGCAAACATCAGCCAAGTGGCAGTGGATCTAAGGAAGCTGACGTTTGTCACTAACTGACGTTCTCCTTTGGCCCCTTGCCCTTCGCACTCAGGACCCACCAACAACCCAAGTGAGGAGCTGTGCACTGCCGTGGATGAGACTGAAGCCCGGGACCAGGAGGTGGTGCCCGGAAAAGAACTCGACAACCCACCGGCCTTCTGTGAGCCCCGGCCCCACCGGCCAAATCTGCAAAAAATTGGGAACACTTGAGGCTAAGTTCTCAGCAGACGTGACAAGATTCAGCCACACGATTTTCATTAACAGTCCTGGGAATCCTGCAGTGGAAACCTCAGCCCTGTGCTGAGAATTCTCTCCATTGTTTTATATTCCCCGAAGTCATAAACGGTTGTTATGTAAATGTCATGTTGCCTAATTCCCAATGTACCTTTACTCCCTCTAATCCTCTGTTAGACACACACTGGTACAGCCGACGCCTCCGGATCTTGCTCACAAGCGAATCACACAGGCAGCGCTGGGGGAGAGAGGAAGGTTAATGTCTCCATTTACTTCTCCCGGTGCTCAGGGAGATGGGAAAGGCCAGTCAGCGGCGGTAAGGGCCTGCTGTGCGGCCGAGTCCGGGGGGCCTTCCGCAGCTCCTTAGGCAGCCAGCCTTGCTCAGACTTGCCTTTCTAATAAAACCATCACTGAAGGGAGTAGAAGGAAAGAAATGAAAACCAGTTCCCAAGCTCTTTCAATGCACTGTCCCAAACGCACAAATATGCCACTGCCAAACAAAGATGTCAAACAAACAACAAAAAAGAGGAAACGGACTTTCCCAGAGTTACCTGTTTTCAAATTGAGATTTTCCAGCAAAGATTCAAGAACTGGCCACTGTTTCCAGATCACAGCCCAAGCAAGAGTTGCAGCATTCGGCAGTCTTCCCCTGACGTTTCCAGGCACAGGACGCGGCATTTCTGCGAAGGGAAAAAAGACACGTGTCCTGGAAACATCAGCTGAGACTACCCTAGAAACCTGACGTCTGTGGGTGCGCCGGGGATGAGCCCTCCAGGTAGAGTTTTCTGCTTTCTTTAGAGAGTTTAAACTAGATCCCAGGTTGTTGGAGGTGGTGGGGTTGAGGAAGGACATGCAAAATCTGGCCTGTTTTTTGCAAATATATGAAACAATAAATCATGAAAGGTAAACCCAACATGATCCCATCCCTTGTTATATAGACTGTCCAAGTTGGACCATGGAGTTCCAACCCTGAGTCACAGGTGGGAAGCAGAATCCCAGAGATGATGTGTAAACTAAGTGAACGTTTACACAGAAGGACGCGTCAGGATTGCAACCAGGGCCTTTAGCTCCTGCTCCAGCATTCCTTCCAACTACCTGGACACAAGGACTTTTTAAATGTTTAAATATTTAAAAATCAATATTCAACCCACAGTTGATGGATCTAATTCCCAAGTTTGGATGTAAAGCTTTTTTAATACAGCCACAGTTTTGTTTGTTTGTTTGTTCATTGAGACAGAGTCTCAAGCTGTCACCCTGGGTAGAGTGCCATAGAATCGCAGCTCACAGCAACCTCAAAATCTTGAGCTTAAGCGATTCTCTTGCCTCAGCCTCCCAAGTAGCTGGGACTACTGGTGTCTGCCACAACCCTGGCTATTTTTTTTTCTTTTGCTGCAGTTGTCATTGTTGTTTTAGCCAGCAGGGACCCGGTTCAAACCCACCAGCTGAGCTACAGGAGCTGCCATTATTGATTTATTTTTAATCATTAAATTTGTAGATTTTTGTTTTAACCTTACTGGATTTTTGCTTTCCCTTTGGCTTTTTATTTCTTTTGTGAACAGATTTTAAATCTTAGGAAATGAAATGATATATATGAATTCGTATGTAATAAACATGTTTACATTTATGGAAAGTAGTTGAATAATTTTAAAAAGAAATTGAATTCCATTGCTCCTTTTGTAAAATAATTACAGTTTCTTAATGGTTAGAGTTTTTGTAGAATCTGGACTGCATTAGGCTGTGAATGGAGGTGCTTATACATGAAAGACGAGGTTTGGAGTCAGGCAGCCTTGACTTCCAGTCTCTGCTGCCACTTACAAATAATGTGATCTTGACTGAGTTTTTTTTTTCTTTTTCGAAATTTCAGATTAACATGAGGGTTCAGATGATTAGGTTACAGTGTTTATGTTTGTTAGGTAAAGTCCCAGTTGCAGCTGTGCCCCTCACCCATTGGGTGTGCCTGGTAGGTGAGAACACACCAGTCCCCTTCCCTCCTCCCGTCTGCTCCCTTCCTCCTATCTCCTTCCCTCCACTTGAGTTTAACTGTACTTTTCTCTTGTGAAGGTATGTATTTGTTCCTCTACTGGTTTCATATTAGTGTTAAGTACGTTGGATACTTGCTTTTCCATTCTTGTGATACTTCACTAAGTAGAGTGTTCTCCAGCTCCATCCAGGTTAATACAAAAGATGTAAAGTCTCCATCTTTTTAAAATGGCTGAATAGTATTCCACAGTATACATATACCACAGTTTATTGATTGACTGAGTTATTTAATTGGTTGAAGTTTCTGTGGCTTTCTCTATAAAATGAGAATATTAGTATTACCTCCCCTCAGGCAGTTATGAAGAATAGAGAAAACAAAAGACATAGGCAAATCTAGAATGTTTAGGTTCTAAGCAAATGTTGGTTACTTTAGAATACTAGTAAAAATGAGCTATGTAGTCATATCTGCAAAAAGATAAGATTGTCTAAAGAAATTTTCTGCTTCCCATCAGTTCATTATATATTAGTTATCCTTATGTCTTTCTATACTCAGACAGACAAACACACACTCATGCAAACACAAGCACATACCTTTGGAATGGACACCATTTTCCCTATGATCTACAAGTAGATACTTTAACTGTCTTTGTCGCAGGGAGAAGGTGAAAAGGTAAGGAGGGGTATCCCATGATGATTTAGCCTGAGACCTTTTTCCTCTGCTCTTTTGTATTTTCCTATGTTCAACCTAAGAAATAAATAATTATGGCCCTTTCAGAAGTGAAATGGAGAAAATGTCATTCTTCTCTTGCAAATGATATTAAAAAGTTCACATTGGAGAGCATCTGGGGGAACCTTTTAGGGTTTTTTAGGAAGGAGAGGAAGTACAGCTCCCTCCCATCACGATGTCTTCCAGAAGTTAATGTTAGGTCACTCTTATTTTCTCGTTTTGTTTATTAGTTAGCTTTGGTCAAATTGTAGCTTTGTCTTCAGGCAAACTACATTCTAGGATCCAGGGAAAGTGTCCAAGTAGCAGTAAGGGAGGCATTATCTCAGCTGATAAGGAGTAGTGCCTTATTGATTCTCAACATTCTCTTTTGTTCTTTCAAATTTCATACTTTATAAGCCTAGATAACTCACTTATGAAGATTCAGCACCGAAGTCCACAATAATGAAATGATGACTTGCTACCTACCAACTTGAGATACTTTATGACAGTAATTCTCAACCTGTGGATCAAGACCCATTTGGGGGTTGAACGACCCTTTCACAGGGGTCACCTAAAATCAGATATTCACATTATGATTCATAACAGTAGCAAAAAATACAGTTATGAAGTAGCAACAAAAACAATTTTATGATTGGGGGTCACCACAACATGAAGAACTGTATTAAAGGGTTGTGGCAGTAGGAAAGTTGAGAACCACTGCTTTATGACATAGCACTTTTCTTTCCTCTTTTTTTTTTTTTTTTTAACTTTCGGTATAATCTATTCTCTCAGAGTTTCCTTTTCTCCATGTGTTGCCCACTCTGTGATCCAATGAGAGTCAACATTTCTAATAGATTGCAAGTTGCTGAATTTTTCACTATTGGTATTAGTTGTCCTTGATTTCACAAATTATGCTCAATTAATTGAAACATTTATAAATCCCAAAGCCACTTGAAAGGCTTACATGCTAGATACATTACTTTCTCTTTCTTTCTTTCTTTCTTTTTTTATTTCAAGTCAATGTGAGGATACAAACAACCAGGCCACAATATTTGAATTTGTTAGGTACAATCCCTCTTGTAGTTGTGTCCAGTGCCCAAAAGGTGTGCCATACACACCTACATTGTGCCCATTAAGTGGGAGCACCCAAACTTCCTCTTCTTCCCTCTCTTCATTCCCCCTGCCCCCAACTTGAATTGAATTGGGTGTGAATTAGATTGTCTGCTGGCTTCATGTTAGTATTGAGTAAATTGGATATTGACTTTTTCATTCTTATGATACTTTACTAAGAATAATGTATTTCAACTCCATTCAGGTTAATACGAAAGATGTAAAGTCCCCTTTTTATGTCACAGTAGTATTCCATGGTATACATAGATCACAATTTGTTAATCCATTCCTGAGTTTATGGGCATTTAGATTTTTCCATATCTTGACAACTATAAATTGAGCTGCAATAAATAATCTAGTGCAAAGTCTTTATGATAAAATGATATTTTTTTTCTTCTGGGTAGATACCTAGTAGTGGGATTTCAAAGTCAAATGGGAGGTCTAATTTGAGTTCTTTAAAGATTCTCCATACTTCTTTCCAAAGAGGCTGTATTAGTTTGCAGTCCCACCAGCAGTGTAAAAGTGTTCCCTTCTTTCTACATTCATGCCAGCACCTGCAACTTTGGAACTTTGTGATATGGGCTAATCTTACAGAGTTAGGTGATATCTCAGGGTGGTTTTGATTTGCATTTCTCTGATGACTAGGGATAATGAGCATTTTTTCATATATTATTTAGCCATTCATCTGTCTGCCTCAGAGAAGGTTCTGTTCATATCTCTTGCCCAGCGATAGATGGGATTGTTTGCTCTTTTTTTGTTGATTAATTTGAGTTCCCTATAGATTCTAGTTATTAAACCTTTGTCCAATTCATAACATGCAAATATCTTTTCCCATTCCGAAGGTTGTCTATTTGCTTTGATTGTTGTATTCTTAGCTGTGCAGAAGCTTTTCAGTTTAATTAAGTCCCATTTGTTTATTTTTGTTGTTGCAATTGGCACTGAATTCTTCTTCATAAAAATATTTTCCTAGGCTGACATCCTCAAGAATTTTTCCCATACTTTCTTCTAGGATTTTTATCACTTCATGCCTTAGATTTAAATCTTTTACCCATCTTGAATCACTTTTTGTAAGTGGTGAAAAGAGCAGGTCCAGTTTCAATCTTTTACATGTCATTATCCAGTTCTCCCAGCACCATTTATTGAATAGGGACTCTTTTCCTCAGTGTATGCTTTGTTGGTTTATCAAAGATCATTTGGTTATAAGAGACTGGTTTCATCTCCTAGTTTTCTATTCAGTTCCAAATGTATGTGTCTCTGTTTTTGTGCCAATACCATGCTGTTTTGATCATTGTGGATTTGTAGTATAACCTAAAGTCTGGTAGAGTGATAACTCTGGCTTTGTTTTTATTACTAAGAATAGCCTTGGTTATATAGTTTTTTTCTGGTTCCATCTAAAACAAAGTACTATTTTTTTCTAGTTCTTCAAAGTTTGGCATTTGTGTTTTATGGGGATTACATTGAATCTGTAGCTTGCTTTGGGAAGTATAGACATTTTAACAATGTTGATTCTTCTCAGCTAGGAACATGGTATGCTCTTCCATTTGTTAATGTCTTCCACTATTTCTTTTCTTAGGGTTTCATAATTCTCTTTGTAGAGATTCTTCACCTCTTTTATTAGGCATATTCCTAGGTATTTCATTTTCTTTGCTACAGTGAAGGGAATTGTGTCTTTGATTAGCTCCTCAGCTTGGCTGTTGTTGGCATATACAAAGGCTATTGACTGTGGCCATTGATTTTATACCCTGAGGCATTACTGTATTTTTTGATCACTTCCAGGAGTTTTGTGTTTGAATCTTGAGGTAAAGAATAAGATCATATTGTCAGGTGTGGCGCCTGTGGCTCAAGCAGCTAAAGCACCATCCACATACACCTAAGGTGCTGGGTTCGAATCCAGCCCAGGCCCGCCAAACAACTATGACTGCTGCAACCAAAAAATAGCTGGGCATTGTGGTGGGCACCTGTGGTCCCAGCTTCTTGGGAGGTGGAGGCAGGAGACTCGCTTGAGCCCAGGAGTTGGAGGTTGCTGTGAGCTGTGATGCCATGGCACTCTACCCAGGGAGATAGCTTGAGGCTCTGTCTCAAAAAAAAAGATCATATTGTCAGCAAAGAGCTAGAGTTTGGCCTCCTCTGACCCCATTTGGATGCCTTTTATATCTTTCTCTTGCCTGATTGCATTGGCTAGAACTATAAGCACTATGTTGAATAATAGTGACGATAGTGAACATCCTTGTCTTGTTCCAGTGCTAAGTGGAAAATCTTTCAGTTTTACTCCCTTCAGTATGATATTATCTGTGGGTTGGTCATAGATAGCTTTAATCAGTTTAAGAAATGTTCCATCTATACCTCTTAAGTGTTCTTGTTAGAAAAGGATGCTGAATTTTAACAAATGCTTTTTTCTGCGTCTATTGAGAGTATTATATGGTCTTTGTTTTGGCTTCTGTTGATATGGTAAATTACATTTATGGATTTGTATATGTTAAACTAGCCTTGCATCCCTGGGATAAAACCTACTTGATCATGATATGTAATTTTTTTTAATGTGTAGCTATAATCTATTGGCTAAGATTTTATTGAGTATTTTTGCATCAATATTCATTAGTGAAATTGGTCTATAGTTCTCTATTTTAGCTGGATCTTTTCTTGGTTTTTGGTATCAGGGTGATGTTTGTTTTATATAATGTGTTGGGGAAGTTTTTTCCTTCTGAATGTTTCATAATAGTTTCTACAGCATACAAGCAAACTCTTCTTTGAAGATTTGATAGAATTTTGGTGTGAATCTAGCTGATCCAGGGTTTTCTTTTTGTTGGAAGATTTTTTAAATTATTTCTTCAGTCTTGGTGCTTGATATTGGTCTGTTCAAGAGATCTATTTCTTTTTGGTTAAGTTGAGGGAGAATGATTCCAGATATTGGTCTATTTCCTCCATATTGTCAAATTTCTGGGCATAGAATTTTTTGTAGTAGCCAGAGATAATTTCTAGTATTTCTGTGATATCTGTTGTTATTTCCCCCTTTTCATTTCTGATTGAGGTTGTTAGAGATTTTCATTTTCTGTTTCTAGTTAATCTGGCCAAAGGTTTACCTATTTTGTTTATTTTTTCCAAAGAACAACTTTTTATTTCATTAATTTTCTGAATGATTCTTTTGTTTTCAATTTCATTTATTTCTGATTTAATTTTGGTTATTTCTTTTTTTTTCTGCTAGATTTGGGATTAGATTGTTCTTCCTTTTCCATTTCTTTAAGATGATTCATTAGGTTGTTGATGTGCTATCTTTCTGTTTTTCAGATGCAGGTGTCTAATGCAATAAATTTCCCTCTTAGAACTGCTTTTGCAGTATCCCACAGGTTTTGGTAATTTGTATCTTCATTGTTGTTATGTTCAAGGAATTTAACAATTTCCTCCTTTATCTCTTCCTTGACCCAACTGTCATTCAACATAAGGTTGTTTAATTTCCATGACTTTGTGTGAGGATAAAAATTTTTGTTGAAGTTGAGTTACACCTTTATTCCCTTATTGTCTCAGAAGATACACAGTATAATTTCAATTATTTTAATTTTTGAGGTTTTATTTTTATCCTAGGATATGATCTATTTTGGAGTATGTTCCATGGGCTGTCAAGAAGAGCATGTATTCCTTAGCTTTGGGATAGTGTGTTCTGTATATGTCTATTAAGCCCATTTGTTCTAGGGTCACATTTAGGTCCTTTGTATCTTTGTTTAGTTTCTGTTCAGAAGATCTGTTTATTTCTGCCACAGGGGTGTTAAAGTCCCCGGCTATTATGGTGCTATGGGATACCATATTGCTCAGACCAATCAAGATCTGTTTCTCAAATCTAGGAGCATTTAAGTTGTGTGCATAATATGGTGAAATATTTGCACATCATAAATCTGATGACTTATATTTAGAATACATAAACAAATTCTAAATTCAATGCTGAGAATATAATCCCTCCCAAATTATGAGCAAAAGTTTTGAAGAGATATTTTATCAAAGAAGATATATAAATGGCAAGTAAGAACAGCAAAAATGTGTAATATCATTAATGAGTAGAGAAATACAAATAAAAATAAGACACCATAACCTACCAATTAGAAATTCTAAAATTAAGAAGACGGATCATAACAAGTTGAAAACATTTGCAGTAACTAGAGCTTTTATATCCTTCCAGTGGGTATATAAAATGGTATAACAACTTTGGAAAACAATTCGGCAATTTATTTCTTAAATAAACATACAAATACATATTATCCAGCCATTCCTTTCCTAGGTATCTACTTCAATGAAATGAAAGCTTTATGTCTAGTCAAAAACTTGTACATGAGTGTTCATAGTAGCTTTATTTGAAATAGCACAAAACTGGAAATGTCCCTCAATAGATAAATAAATATGTACATTGTAGTATATCTATACAATAGAATACTAGTCAGCACTAAAAAGGAGTGAACTATTATTAATATACACAACAGTGTGAATAAATCTCAAAATAATTATGCTTAGTGAAAAATGCCACATCAAAAAAATAGTGTATAATTCCAGTTATATATAATTCTAGAAAATACCAACTAATATATTGTGATAGAAAGCAGATCAGGGTAGCCTGGAGGAGTAGGTGATGATAAGGGCAGGAGGAAGGATCATGAGAACACTTTTGGGAGGTATTGATGTGTTCATTTTCTTAATTGTAGTGGAGGTTTCACAGGTACAGATGAATGTCAAAATGCACCACATTGACACTTCAAATGTGGATGATTTATTATATGTCAATTATACCATATAAAAGCTGTAAAAAATAAGAATAAAGCAAAAAATATTCCATCAGCATAGGAGGTGAATTTGATAAAAAAAAAAAAAGAAAGAAAAAAAGATGTGTGATGTCCTAGCCAAGAGCAGGTGGCTACCCCTGTGTCTTCTGAGGCCTGCATGATTCCTACACAGAGAAGTGAAAATAAAAGGTAGGAGACTTATCCTAAGGGTCTGGACTCTGACTCAAACCTCTTAAATCCAAGTCCAATGAGAGGTTGGTGGCTCTTAAAAAAATTTTAGAAGTGGTGAATAGACTGTAAGATTATAAAGTAGCTTCTTCTTTATCCTACTGTTCTTTGTATCTCAGTGTCTGGCTTCAGCCAATCGTCCTTTCTGGGGAATGCACCAACATTTCCACTCTGCTAGAGTTTCTTTCATCACCCTGCAAGCTGTGGATTGGCTATCAGTAAATCAGTCCATATCAGGTTGACGAGCAAACAGCCACCTCATTGGCTCCCCAGTGCTAGCAGGCCTACCTTATCTTTAAAAGCCTTTTAAACTTCATGTAGACACACAATCCTGAGGCAGGAGGGAAACGTTTTAGATTAAACAATCCGGCACAGTTTGTAAACATTTGCCTTATATAGTCCTCGGTATTATGTGCGGGGTACAGTTTGCCCCTTTGTCCTGTAAAAAGAGACATGCAATACCCCTGAGATGTGAATAGCTTTAAAAGTTCATCAGTTTCTCAGCTGTACTGCAAATATTTCTTCAGGATCAATTTGATTTTTACCCCCTGTTGACTCTGAAAGGATGTTTTCCTATTTCCATGTCATTTTCACTCTCCTTATCATCTTCCCGCTGAGATACGTTTTATAATGAAAACTTTTCTATGTACGTGAAAGGAAAAATCATACCCTGAATGGTACCTGAGTGTTAAGATTGTCATCAAAAGGTATGAAAACATTGTTTTTGCTGTTGAGAACAAAGCAATCAGCACTGTCTGTTGCTGGTTGGATAGAGCAGTATCAGACGCTGCTAGGTTTGAGAGAGAGAGAAAAACTTTGCAATTAGAGTGGTGACTGTGCTGTGCCTTACACATAACAGTACTGCTATTGGCGAGTGATTAGAACAAACACACCTGAAATTTCTTTCTGTGTAGTTGGAAAAACTTGGTTCCCAGGGACCAGTGACCCCAAGAGGGGGTCAGGAGAGTTAACTGGCCTACACTGAATCAAACCTCTGACTTTGGCCTCATTAGTCATCAACAGGCTTTGAGCACTTGAGCTAACCATACCGGGACAGACTGAAGTGTAATGAGATCAGCTGCATTTCAGCATTTAAGGTTAGAAGGGCACATAGGAATTAATCCTATCATTGACAGTAGCATTTATGAGCGATTTCTGACTGCAACCATTTCTTGTACTGTGCTTGATGCAATTAGAAATGCAATATTTTTAAATAGTCAGCCTATCCAAATTGGTAGTAATGAAAAGACATAATTAAGATAACCATTTTTCTTTTTTAATTTCCGAAAGCTTTGGAAGAAGTCTGGGGAGAATTTGATTAGCCTACTTTTGGCACGGAGCAGCAGTTCTGTGGGTCTAGACTGGTCTCTGATTCTCCTGTGTGCGGCTTTCTGAAAAATGATGTCCTTACATTGAGTCTTTCTTGTGAAACAGTAGGATTTGGGCTTCGTTCCAGGTATATGCAAGTATTTATTATTAGTTCTCGTAATCATAATCACTATAAACATTAATGCATTTTAACAATCTGGCAGCCAGTATCTTAAATCCCCAGGAATCTTAGTTAAATCCCAAAGAAAACTTTGTAACAGTGTTTTGGGGGCATGAAGGGTAGTATTTACAAGCAAGGAAAGACCCGTTTTCTAATGTTCAAAAAAGGCCTGATTGATGGTTCAGAATTGAACTAGCGTTTCACTTCTCTTGGCCTTTGGACTGTTACATCACATAAGCACACAAAGAAGATGTAATTGGGGCATGTATAACACAAAAACCTCCCAGCAGGATTTTCAATGAAGGGCCATAACCTGGAAAAGAGGCATGTGATTGCTCCAGCGTCAACATGTTTGATTTTGTTACAGAGTCTGCCAAGCCCACAGGCCATTTGAATTTCATGGATTCGTAGTATTGGGCCTTTGCTGACTTCTTTGCTATCACAGGTCCCTCTTTCTTGGCTTAATCAACTTCCTGTTGACAAAAAAAAAAAAAAAAAGCAAGCCCCAAAGGCTTCTTGGACCTTAACAGTTCTTGCAAAACAAATTATGATAATTTAAGTATGAATGATGCAGAAACATATGGATTAAATTTCCTTTCACATACATGTAGATTCAAATATTAAAAGGGAAAATGCTTTGGAAACCTGTGTTTGGGGTTTTATCCAATCTCATGTATTTGCATTCTAGTTTTAAATATACTTGGTAGAGACAGTGCACTCGAACCCCCAAGGCAGGCCCGGGCAGGCCCTCCTCAGCTCCTTACACACGCTTCATTATAGCAATTAGCTATCACTTACTACTGGCTGTTTTTCTCCATGAGACATGGGTTTCTCCAGAACAAGCGCTGTGATTTCTTATCTTTGGATCCCTAGCACACAGTCTATTGCTTGCTACACATTAGGAGAATGTAGTCTTAGGTATATGGATAAAGCGTGCATGGATTAATTAATAAATCAACTTGAGCCCACTTATCCCTCTAGCAACTTGGCCTTTCTGTTTCTGAGCTTATGCTGCAGGTTGGTTCAATCACAACAAGCTGTAGGTGGCCAAAGGCACTGACTCATCAGGGGCTATACCACAAGGGTTTCAAAACTTTGAACAAACCACACTTAGGATTGAATTCTGGGCGGGTGACTCTCCCTATGTTTTGGGTTGTCAATGGCCTCAGACTTTTTTCCCCTAAAAAAAGTTTGGGTTTAGTAAAACTCAGAACATGTTTTCTTAAAAACATACACCCACAATCTAAACCCATGTATATTTTAGGGGAAATTTAATCCATGTGCCCCTCAGTTCATTCTTATAGCTCATCAATATGCTCTTTTGGAAGAGCTATTGTGAGATTTTTGTGCAAATATTTGTTATATTATCCCAGTGATAGCAAAGTACAAAATTTCTTGGTTACGTCAGCCTTACTTTATCCAGAACTTAAATCTGGCTTTTATCATTTATAAGCAAGCAAGTGGTGAAATAAGGTGAACTGTTTAAAGTACATTAAATTACTTAGAATGATAAAAATAATTAATGTGACTTAATCCCTCCTGCCTTCTTTGATACATGCCTTTAAACTCTGTCTCCAAATGTTTTGGTTTTGAAGGATCTTCTCCTTGCTTGCTGACTCTCAGTTAAGGCAGATTCATCTGAAACAGTGGTACGGAAGTTAAGGAAACAATAATCTTTTTCCTTGATGCAATTACTAGTTGCATAAAGGCACAAATTTACTTCTACAACACACTAGTGCCACGAGATTTATAGGATAGTTGGCTGGTTTTCAGATGTAACATTCTTGACTGTAAGAAGTAGACTGACCAATAGAGATCAACTTACTCAGTGGTTTCAAAAAGACCCTTCTTTAAGTGCTGTAGGCCTTAACTGGCCTCTGCTAGGTGAGCAGCCAATCATATTTGCAATGCAAAATTTATGTAAGCGTGACCACTAGAGAAGGATACCAAACAAGTGCCACCAGGTATGGTAAAGCAACACGTATCAGAGGAAATACAGCACTGGGGATCCTTCGAGATTGTGAAGCTTCAGGCAGGGTGGAACAGCATGAAAAAAGCCACTGTGCAAAAGCAGTGTGGAGTGGGCAGAGGTTCACTCCACTGCAGGGGGAGTTGGTGCCAGAAAATAGGACAGGGTCTAAGATCAGGCCTGAACTGATTGTGAAGGCAAGTTACCCTTAAGGACCTCTCCTGAACTGTCATGTGCTCACAAATCACTTGGAAATCTTGTTAAAATGCACATTCTGATCTAGTGGTTCCAAGTGGGTTGAAAGGCTAAATTCCTATAAGCTCCCAGGTAAGTCCTACTGCTGCAGGTCTAGGGACCCGCAGAGTGGCTACTGCTGCAAAATCTGGCCAGGTCTTAGGAGTGCGCTTACATAAACAGTGACAATGGAAAAGGAGAAATAAAATTGAGAAGACCAGAGAATAAAAGCCTTATTACTACAAAAAAAAGAAAAAGAAAAGATGACGGCTTATTTACCTAAATTAGCAGCTTGTGTTCCTGGAGTGAACTTTCCTGGCCAAATGTGTAGTGGAAGGCATCTAGGCCAGGGTTTGAGTCCTGTTTCTGCCATTTTCAGTCTAAGCTTCTCATTTTTCTTATCTGCTGACTGAGGTCAACAATTGTATCTTTGTTTGACTTTGGGGATGATTATACAGATTTATATAAAATGTATAGCATGGTTCCTAGTGTCCATAGACACCCCATCAAATTGTGTTTAGCTGTTGTTATTGTTGCTGTTTTTAATCCTATAGATCACTGTAAAGAATTTCTAAACATCTCCAAATAGAATGGATATCTCCCATCTATAAGATACCTTTACTTCCCATTAAAAGCAAATTCACCTCTGCTGATTATATTGGGGGAAACCTTAGGTGAGGCTACAAACAGGATTTCCCTGTGACTAAAAGAATCTAATTACTTCCATTTGCAGATCTGATGAAGCAGAATAAAAAAAAAAAATTTATGTATCTGGACCATTTGCTAATGGTCAGTGTTGTGATGCATAATTCCCGGCAGTAAATAACACGCAGCATAAACACTTACAAGTGATGGAGATCGAAGTAAGTTATGAAGGTCCCTCCGCTCACAAAGGACATAAATGTGCCTTAGCAGTCATTTAAAAATATCATTCAATTCCATAATTCCATTTTTTTTTCTTTCTCTGAAAACTACATTCTTCATATTCTGTCTCAATCCCATCCCCACCTCGCTTGCACACAGACATACACCTAATGGCTTATGCAGTGAGCAGGTGAATGGCAGGCATTGTGATTGCAATGACTTAGTTTTGTAAGTGAGAAAATGGAAGCATTCAGATTAAAAGTGTTCCCCCAACTCACACAGAAGGTTCCTAGTGTCTTTGTGTTTCCAAGGTAAGAAATCTGAAGAATGCTATAAAAAAAGGAAATGGCACCTCTTTTATAATTCTTCTCAGGAAAATTGTTTTTCTGGTGTGTGTCCTTATTGGTCAGGTGATCAGCTGGCAGTGTGAGGCAGTGGCTAAGGATATGAATTCTGACTAAGGCTACCTGGTTTCACATCTCCCTCTCACATAACCCAGGGCAAATCATTTAATCACCGGGCCTTGATTCCCCCATTATTAACATGGGATTGATAATAACGGCCCATACTTCATAGAGTTCTTGCCCCAATTAATCAAACTGGCTCACAGATGCAGAGTGCTTAGAGTAATACCTGACACATCATGGTGCTTCTTTCTGAACCTAGGCATTTCTTTCATTTGAGCAAATTAAACATACTTTTTCACTGTGGTCTGGCTAGTCTTGTGATTCTTATTCATTATATTCCAATATGTGGTTGTCATAACAAAGATGACTATATGATAACTGTCCATGGAACATTCTTCAAATGACCAGAAAATCAAAACCCAACCATAATGTAAATAATGGGCAAACTTTTTATTGGGAAACATCTGGCAGAGGCTAGACCTTTAAAAGGCAAATATTATATTTAAGGAAAATGATTTGAAGTGAAAACTGTCAACAAAACCAAGGTGTATAATCCCACTTGCCTGGTTCATTATATTCCTATTGTTAGTCCTACATGGAAAGCTAGATCAAATCTAGATTTAAAAAAAAAAACAAAGTGTTTCCCAAGTCTGCTTTCCATTATCCCCAGCAAAATCTGTTTCAATATTCAAAACTCATGAAAACAGTGAAAAGAAAATGTCAGCATAATCCACTCTAGCAAAAAGTGCTTGAGGAGTTTGTGGCAAATCCTTGCTGAGAAAATTGCATAGGCACCATGCTCTTCTATTTTACATTTTTAACCACCACCTGAGAAGCATCCTGCGGTTGGCTTTGGAGCCAGTCCTATACCGGGCAAATTTCCACAAGGGAGATTTCCAAAGCTGAGTTCACTTTCTGCTACTCCTCCCACTCGTGCTACCAGCCATGTTGTGGTAGGTGGGAAAAGGCAAGAAGTTGAGTTGATAACTACGAAAGCTGGCGATCAAAAGGCTGCATGATTATTCACAAATACTTTCTTCCTCATAAGTTTCTACCATCTGGCATTCGGTACAGTAGAACGAAAACACTTTTACCATGATATTAGAGCAAAAACTGAATAATTAGAAGAGGAAAAAAAATCCCTCTTCCATCCCAAGACCAGTGGAAAATCCTCTAAAGGACTGTCTAGATTTCTTTCTTCTAGAGACAGGATCTTGCTGTGTCACCCAGTCTGGAGTACAGTAACTGTGGCTCACCACAGCCTTGAATTCTTGGGCTCAAGAGATCGTCCTTCCTCAGCCTTCTGAGTAGCTGAGACTATAGGATGAGCAACTGCACCCAGCTCTGATACAAGTTCTTAAATTGGATTCTTAAATGCTGTTCAACAATGTGTGAAGAAGAGCTTGTAAAAATATAGATGAAGACTCTTATAATTACAGTAGAACCTCTGAAAGTTGACTTTAACAAACTGGTCAACATATGAAGGTGGTCAAATAAGGAACTAGGCCTCCCATACTAACACACACACACGTAGTGCATGTCCGGTCTTTGAAAATTAGGTCAACTTAAGGAGGTGGTCAACTATGGAGGTTCTACCATATTTAGTTAGAACTAAACTCCCAAAAAACCTTCATCTTGCAAGGTTATGCTTCTTTTAATTGAAGCAATACCTACCACACGGCAATCTAGCAATTTGGGGGAAGACAAGAGGGCAGGAAATTCTGTGACTTCTCTCCGAAGACAAGAACATAAAAACTTGTCAGGAAGGAGACCAATTATAAACTTACCTTAATCATTAATTTTTTTCTGCCTTGAGGGTAAAGTAAGAACAGTAGGCCATGAGATCTACCATAAAACCTCTTTGCCTTCTACTTCCTAGGCTGAAATCTCCCACAGCATTTATCAATGGGTACCTAGAGAGGCGCCTTATTCATTCATTCATTCATTGGCTCTTAGCAAAAGAAATATGGTCCTTACGTCATGATGTTTCTAATTCATCGGGAGACTAGATCATCACAAAATATCATATACAAAAATAGGCTTAATTATAATTGTGACAAAAGCTGCAGAAAGGACATAGAGCATAATACAAAAATAAAGCAGGATGGCAAGGAAGGATATCGAACAGAACGTGTACTCCTGCCCTTCTTCTGCACAGCTACTTTCCAAAGTTTTTGCAATACATTCGTCTCCTCGAGAATGTTATAGGAGTGCTAAAGTAAATATGATAAAGAGATACTTCTTATAAACATGTATTACCAGTGTCTAGAGTAAAAAATAGGAAGTTTGATCAACAAATAGTCATTCATTCAACAAATTAAAAAAAAAATCTGATTTGTCAGGAACTATTCTAGGTGCCAGGGATGAAACAATAACCAAAATAGATAATAACCCTGTCTCTCATGGAGCAAACAAGCAGGTAGGAAAGATAGAACATACCCAGGTAAAGGAATAAAATGTAAAGTATGTTAGAAGAGGAAACAAGCCCAGGGGAACAGTAAGGCAGAAGGGAAGACCGGGGCTGAGGCTGTATGTCTAGAGGGAGCAGGGTGTGACTGCAGGTGAGGTGGCCGGAGGCAGCCTCTCTGAGCAGATGACATTCAAATAAAAACCTCAACCTTGGAAGGGGGAGCCTGGTTTGTATCTGAGATTGGGGCATAATGTAAAACTAGCGATTTGGTAGAAGCCACATTGGAGAAGGCCTGCTTGATCATATTCAGAGTTTTAAATCCACTGGGAAAGATATATGCAGATTTACACTTTAAAACAACAGTTCTCACTGTTATGCAGGGAACAGGCAGGATGGCAACAGAAGAAACTGAGAGAGACCAACAAAGGAGCTGGGGGGATGTCACAGAGGAGTGAGGGGAGTGCAGTGGAGTGGGTGTTTGCATTCCCCCCAAGTTCACGGGTTGAAATCCCAACCCCATTGTGATTACATTTGTAATTGGGGAGGCGAACGGCCGTGGAGGTGGAGTCCTCATCCATGGCATTAGCGACCTGATAAAGAGACCCCACAGAGCTCCCCAGCTTTCATTCTTCTATTAAGGATACCAGGAGAAGTTGGCAGGCTGTAACCCAAAAAAGGGCCCCCACTATCCCACCCTGCTGGGACCCCGATCTCGAACTTCTAGTCTCCATAACAGTTGGACATAAATCTGTGCTGTTCACAAGCCACCCAGTTCCTGGTGCTTATAATAGCAGCCTGAACTGAGGAAGATAGGTAGTAACTTGGGCCGGGTTGGCAGGAGTGGAGACAAAAAGACAAGAAGGAGTTTGAGATGTTTTTAGAGGGAGAATTCATAGGACTTTGAGTAAGAAGTTTGATCAACAAATACTCGTTCATTCAACCTAGGACTTGGTAGTTGCACAGACACAGGAGGTGATGGGCAAAGCACACGTGTTTCTGTGTTTTTTGTGTTTGGTCCAGCGTGGTGCTAAGATGGTTCTGCTTGACCTCAGTTTCTTTCCTTGCGGTATGGTACTTATGGCTGGCCATTGTATATATTATTACACTTTAGCTAAAAGTTATTGCCAGTGGTTTTCAGCCAGGTACATACTCCACAGGGAGATGTCAGCAAGTCTGGCTGGGCTGTAATGAGAAGGTTTATAAGCATGCCTGTAGAAAGGTTAAATGCAAAGAGAGTTTCTGTAAGGGCTGGAGCCCACACTGGTCACGAGATGCTCACAGCATGCAAGGCGGTAATGATCTAGACTCTCCGGCTCAGTTGGGCGAGGCAGGAAGCACAAATGTGCACACAGAAGAGCCTGCCAATCAATGGTTTATTGGAGAGAAAAGAACTCCTCTTTCGTCTGCTACAACTGGAATTGTTAATGTGGAGGTCTCTTCCTGTAGTTTTAAGTATGTGCTAGTAAGCCTCACAAAACACTAAGGAAGGTTTGGTTTCAGCTGCTTGGTTTGGACAAAAACCCTTTAATATTAAGAACCCAAAAAGCTGCCATAGCCCACATGTCCGGGATGGAATACTTTCAGAAAGACCATTTCTGTTGGGACAACAGCAGTTTGAATAAAGCTAAAGCTTTTTGTTATTAAACTCAGCTGGTAGAACTCTCGTTCAATTCCCAGGGGAAAAGGCATGTAAGATCCTGGGCATCCAACATGAGCCAGCCCTCTGGGCCCTCTGGTGCCCATGGAGAGAATCTAGTAAAATGTGAGGAGGTACATCGTCTAACTCAACTGGGCTTGGCTGGCCAGAGCTGAACCCTGCACTATGATGGTACTAAGGGCATTTGCTGGGAAGTGTGGCCACTCAACTGAGAGTGAAGGCAAAGATGAGTCTTCATGTAATATGTGCCACTTAAAATTAACTCCACTGAAAACCAGAGAATAGCATCAACAAGTTGTGATATATAGGTAAGATGGACTTCAAAACTGCTATTAAAAATACATTTTTAAAAAAGGCTTGGAGAAAAAAAAATCTGATTAGTATGTATGGTATCTATTTGGCCCATTCAAATAAAATCACACATACACACCCACACACACACACACACACACACTCACTTAGAGTTAAAAAAGGATAGAGAGACACTGACAGGGAGAAAGAGAGATAAAGCATCTAAAACAATATATATTCAGGCCCAGCACAGTGGCTCACACCTGTAATCCCAGCACTCTGGGAGGCCAAGGCAGGTGGATTGCTTGAGCTCAGGGGTTTGAGACCACCCTGATCAAGAGCAAGAGCAAGATCCCATCTCTACTAAAAATAGGAAAGCCAGCCGGCTGTAGTGGCACATAACTGTAGTCCCAGCCACTCAGGGGAGTGAGGCAAGAGGATTCCTCAAGCCCAGGAGTTTGAAGTTGCTGTGAACTATGATGCTATAGCACTCTACCCTGGGGTAATAGAATGAGACTCTGTCTCAAAAAAAATAAATAAATAAAATAAAAAATAAATAAATGTATACATTCAAGTGGACATTCCTGCTTGAAACATTTAGGTGGATATTCTTCTTTTTAATAATCTGTATTTTCTGAAGTTGTAGTACCTTATAATGAGAAATAAGAATATAGAAAACTACATCATAAAGTCAGGACACAATAAAAGGTAACTACAAAAGTAAAAAGAAAATAGAAAGATGCATATATGTTTCGACCCATTCAATATTCAGACCCACTCATGAACACTATTAACCCACTCCTTTTGTTACTAGAACATTGATATGATCCATTCATTACAGTTTTCTGTTCATTGGGTTCACCACTAAAAAAACGTAAACACCTCTCCCTCAGAAAAAGAATCTATTGCTCCTTCAGGGCCAGTCTTCCTGCTGTGCCCACAAGTTATTATTTTTCATCTAAAACCATGGGGGAAATTTGGCCCTAAAAATAAGAGAAGAATAGCTCAAGTGAGCCAATCTCTACAACCTAGGAGTCAGCACGAGACAGACCATTCCCGTTTCACTGACCTGGGTCCTGCCCTGGAGGCTGTCCTGTCCCCTCCCTACATGGGCTGTCTATAGAGACTGACGTCCCTCTACTGAGCAGGGCCAGGAAAGGCAGGGCAGACTCAACACTTGGAAGGATGAACTGGCAAGATCCCACATAGACTCCTTCTAACCAGGAAATGTATTTGCATCCAGAATATAACTCATCAGATGCAGAATCAGAGAAGGGATCATAAAAATGGTCTAGTCAGACCTCTTCATTTTAAAGATGAGGAAATGTGAACTCAGTGAGGTTACTTCCCCATGGTCCCATTATTGTCAGTGGCAGCAGAGTCACAAAGTTTTATATATTGTCTATTTTTAAATGGACTGGACCATATGTAGCTGGATTGTAAGTAGTTCCTACAGCCAACATTCTTATAAAGAGAATATTCAAGGGAATAAAAGTTCCCAAAGTTAGTAAATGAGTAGAATGCAAGGAAAGGATGGTTTAAATATGGCTTAAAAAATGAAAAAAAGAACACAGATTAGGATGAGTCAGAGACTTACTCTCTGGCTGTCCACGGTGGGAAATTCTTCACTTCCCATGGGAAGACTGGTGGCTACATCAGAATACACAATACTTAGTAAAGAAAATGTGTGTTAGATACTATTTTGGATGCTTAATCCTCTGTTTCTCAAGGTCATTCTTTCTGATCATTTAATTCATAATTACCTGGTGCAGGTCAGAACATTATTGATTCCTGGGACTTACACAGGACCTGTGAATTAGAATATTTATGGGTTGTTCTTGAGTGTCTGGAATGTACATCAGTTCTCTGGGTGGTTCTTGTGAACATAGAGTTTGAGAACCACTGATATAATCCACATGCACTGTTTGCTGCTTCTCATTTGTATGCACAGATGTTAAATTGAGTTTCTTGAAGACAGAGAAGATAGCTAAGGAATTATTTGGAGATTTGCATGCTAACTTATCACTTCATCAGTATATGTAATTTCCGAACAGGAACTAGCCCTGACTGAGTCTTCTAGACCTACATGAGGCCTCTATTTCCCAGCCCAGGCCATTGTACCTCGTTGTCATATCTGTTATCTGACTCAGAGTTCTCTATCAATGTCAAAACTGTGAATGTTTTCCGCAGCCAGGCAGGTTCTATGACCTCTGCAATGTCTTCACCTCCCATTGTCATCTTTCCATTCTTATTGCCACCATTCTAATTCAGATCCTCAATCTTCTCACCTAAACGACTAACAGGCTTATCACCGAGGTACCTGTCTCTACCCCACATTTGTCAGGTTCATCTTCCCCACAGAACTGTTCTAATCATGCTGTTTCCTTTCTCATAAGTTTCAATAGCTCATCACTCTAACAGTAGCCAAGTTAATTAAGGCTTAAACCAATGACTTGGGTTTCAGGGCCCTTTTTTATGATATCGACCTAAATTTTTGACCTTATTTTTATTATTTCCCTATTTATATCCACATTGGACTTGACCTTGCCTGCCCGTGTGCCTTTGCTTATACTGTTAGAATAACAAGAACTTCTTTCCTCATTTCTGCTACTCAGAGTCTTAGCCACAGCTTTGGGCCTCCACCAAAAGGCATCTTGCCTTTTCTCATTTCCTCTTTTTTAATATTTCCCCCAGTCTTCTGTAAAGCCTCTGCTTTGGTACTTCTCTTAGGGGACTTTCACACTTATCTTTTTCAAAGTTATTTGTATAATTTTCTCATCATCTCTGACAACCAAGTCATCATGTTTGCTGTGTAAATTTCCCCGAATAGATCTTTTTTGAAAGTAATATATCTGGGTGACTTGTTCCCAGAGTATCTGGGAATTTCTGAGGTATCAGATAAATTTTTATTTCACCAATAACATGAAGAGGTTGTATTGACAGAAACAGTATATAACACGCACATCAAACATCAGGGCACACTGCATAAAATGACCCAGCCTTTCAAGTGTATTCATTGCACTTTTTACAAAACCTTGAGATACCTGTAATCTTGAAATTCAAGCAATAACATTCTGTGGGACTCTACTGAAGAGTTAACTTTGAGCATCTCTAAGCTCTATTTTGGACATGTATCCAGGTGAGTTGTTTACTCATTCCTACAAGAGCCGAAGACCCTGTCCACCTGGGAGACCTGGAGGTCTCTTGGAACTTATCCTTGGTGTAAGGCTTGGCCGCCTTCTGAGAATTTGACTGGAAATCTTTCAACATCAAGCTTCACATCAGTGGAGCTGTGTTTATTTTGGTGGGTATGCCTCCCTCCCTTCTTTTTTGTTCATATATATATATTTTACAACATTAAAATTTATGGTTTATATTTTTCCTAGAGTGCCACATTTAAGTATCTTTAAAGTTTCCCTACTTCTACCCCACATCTAATTCTGGCTCTTCAAGGATGTGTCTCTAATCTACATCACCTAATGAAAGGTCCTGTTTACCCCTTCTAGAGAGTCATCTTTACTAAGGCAGAGACTTTCCTTGAGGTTCATATATACTCCCATGCAGAGCAGAGTGTTGGGATATATTTCTTCTTCATACGCCTTCCTCAAACAAAATCTCTGAAGTTGAATGTTGATGTGAGGATTGAATGGAATAATTTATGTAAAATGCCCTGCCTAATAAGAGGTAAATAATTACTGGAATCTAAAAATCAGTCAGCATTGACCCTCACTTACCCCTCCTATCCCACATAATAGACATATTGGTCCAAGCATCTTCTCTTCTCTTTCTGGTGGCTTAAATTAAAATCCAGCCCTGCGATTTGGCTTCACCTCCTAGGAATCCTTATGAGTTTAGAGTCATACACCCACTGGCAGGGCTCACGACTTGGGGGGAGGCATGGCAGTTCTGTAGGTGAACATGCTAATAGGACACAGCTGTGAACAGCTAGTTAATGCTACGTACAGCTTTTACTGTGCTGGATACACAGGAGCTGGGCAGACGAGTTGAATGCCATTAGACAATATGTTAAGAAGAAGTTGCCTAAGGAAGCCAAATAGTTTATATTTCACCATTGTCAGACACTCTGTTGGATAAAGCTTTTAAGAAAAGCTGATTCCCTTCCAAGAAGTAAATCCTGTAAGTACTGGTGTCAAGTATTCTGGCTCCTTTATATGCAGTCTAGATATTAACTAACTATGGGAGAAAGTTACTTGCCCTTAAAAACTTTTCTTTCTACATAAGTTTAGAAAATTAGGTGACTGCTGCCAGAAGGATTTTGAACTTTCATCCCTAAGAATTTCCCTGGAGAAAGTATACAGAATTCAAATTTTAATACCTATACCTTAATCAAAACATGTAGACAGAATATACATTTCTTCAAAAACTTTACAAAAAATATTAACAGCAAAATTATGTATTTTAAAAGAATGATATAAAAGCACATTAAAATCTTGTGGGCTCAATTACATCCAGGGAAAGTGACACTCACAGTTTAAAGAAAAAAGAAATCCACAGAAGTAAGAAGAATCCAAAATCTACTGGTTGTATATTTAGCCTTATGACAAAATATAATATTCAATCTATTTTCTAGATGATCTGAATTAGCTATGAGTTATTCAGCTGGCTCAGTCTTCTTCGTTGCAGTGATGGCATCTTTAACTGACCTAAAACTACCAGAGAGTGTGACACGTAGGATTAAAAACATGAACTTTGAATCTAGCCTACATTCAAATCCTCCCCTGGACCATAACTATTCCTAGTACCCCAGCAAGATACTTAATATTTCTTTCCTTCCTTCTCCTTATCCCCAAAATAAATATGATCATAATGATAATACCTATCTCATAAGCTGTTATATGATAAATATTAGGCTAGAAGAAATATTAAATTAGATGAGGGACACCTAACCCTCTGACGTACTTCTAGAAAATCCTCCCAGAGGAAGCAAATGTAAGAACTAAATCTTAAAGGAGAAATAGTCAAGGGAGGAGTCAATCCAAAGCAGCAGAGCTTGGGGGAAATGGCTGGGAATAGAGAGTGCAAGTTGGTGAGTACTGAGAGATAATGTGTTGAAGGGGATTGGCCCAGCAAGCCATAATAAAAGCTTTTAAAAGTTTTCTGAAGACATGGAGTCATTGTAGTGTTCTGAGCAGTATGAGTCCTGCTCTGGTAACTGGTGTCATGATCATGAGCTTCAAGGTATGTAACACTGGTGTCATGACCATGAGCAACAAGGTTTGTAACACTTTTTCTGTGAGCTTCCAGAGAAGCCTTAACTCTCTCTGACTATCCTACCATGCTCCTGAGTAGGCTTCCTCTCTCACTTACTAGACTACTGTGTTTCTCCTCCTCTCAAAGTTCCAACTCCTACTCCACGTTCCTCCCTTTGTACTCTGCTAGGAAAGCAGAAACAATAGGGGGAGAGCTTCTACCAGCTTCCCCCTCTGTATCTGCTCACCTGGGCTATTTGCAGCTTCTTTCTTCACTTCCCTCCCATGTCCATACTCAGATTGGACCATCCCCTCCTTTGTGCACTGGATTCTACCCTCCTTCACTCATCCAAGGACATGTCTCTAGCCTCCTCTCCTGCCTCTCCTGCATCAGCAGTTTTTCCCTCATCATCAGACTGTGTCAGACCATACAAGTGATCTGCCATTTCTCCATGCCATCTTAACCTCGCTTCATGCTCCACTCACCCTCCTATTTCTCTCCTGCCTTCCACAGAGAAACTCTTTTATCAGATCTGTCCCTTGCTGCCTCCAATTTCTCTCCTCCTATTGTCTTGTAAACCTGGTCCAATCAGGTTGTCACCCAACCACTCCTCTGAAATCTGTTTTCCCAGGGTGGTCAATGTCTTCCCCTTTGTTAAATCCAATCTACGGTCCTCTATCAATCACATCTTCTATCACCTGGAAGCAGCATTTGACACAGCTGATAACTCTCTCCTCCAGGAAACTCTGTCTTTGGTTGGCTTTCAGAACACAGTATTTACCTGGTTTTTCCTCCTCTCTCCTGCTTCCTCCTCATCATTCCCAACATCTTCGTTATAGAAGGCCCAAGTCAATCTTTGGACAGCTTCTCTTCTCAGTGTGTACTCACACTATCGTTAACCTCACCTATGTGCCAATTACTCTAAAATTTATAGCTTCAGCAGAGACTTCTCACCTGAATTTAATATATCTACCTGTCTACTTGACTTTGTCTTTGGTTATTTAACCACATTTCAAACTCAACATGCTCCAGAGTAAGCTATTGATCCTCTTCTAACCTATTCTTGCCCTTGACCCAGCTGGCTCTTGTACAGATAACTGAATTCTACAGTTGCTTAGCCCAAAATGTTTGGTCATCCTTGATTCTTCTTTTCTTTTACACCTACATAAAAAACATCAACAAGTCTCTTTCATTTTAAAAGAAAATCTCCCAGAACCCAACCTCTTAGTGGCTTTTCATTTGCCACATATTTTTTTATTTTTATTTTTTTGCCTTCTTGATGATGCCTAGAATTATGTTGACCTATTTCTATATAGCTTCAATACACAAGCCAAAGGATTTAGGAAAAATTCAGTTTCTCTTACATTCCTCCTTTCTCTGGTTTATAACTGATAATTTGGTATCCATTATTTTATGAGTCAAGTTTAGATGACTCTTCTCTAGATTCATTTCTTTCCATTTGCCTACACTGACGTGTATCTAACTCTCTTCATACCACCCACACGGTTTCTAGCATGGCTATGGTTGGCTTGATGCAATGCATGAGCTTAATGTCATTTTCAGAAGAGAAATTCCATTTCATGTTCCA
Source organism: Galagoides demidoff (assembly GCA_963574575.1). Taxonomy (NCBI): domain Eukaryota; kingdom Metazoa; phylum Chordata; class Mammalia; order Primates; family Galagidae; genus Galagoides; species Galagoides demidoff. The sequence goes on from CAUYQV010113677.1 coordinate 35,562, forward strand.
TCATCAATATCTCATACTAAAAAGGGAAAACGGGAAGGATTTCAGCTCTAGAGAACTCAACCACTTATACTGTAATACTTGGAAAAACATTTTTGTTGTTTCCTTAGCATTCTTTTTATCCAAACAAGAGAGTTCTCTATACATAATAATAAAATATGTCTGTTTATATTTACTAAATTTTCAAATACGTAAGTCCTTCATAGGTCTTAAACTCAGGCTTTGGTGTTCTGTATGTTTTATTTTGATTATAGTCAAGACTGCCCTACACTCTACTACATAGCTCACTGGTCCAGCAATTAGAGAGAAATCAATAGATGGGCCAACAGTCTGGAAGAGCCATGCCATTGAGTCAGCAGTGTATTTTTGGCTGACTGCACAGTAGGTCAGCTGAAGCCACTGAATAAAGTGGTCATTGTGGGGAGGCCTGGCCATTCTTCAATCCACCTTGCTATATTTGCACAAGAAACACTACAGCTGTGATGACCAGAGGTTGTTAATTTTCCTCTAGGAATCTGAGAGTCAAAATATCTTACTAATGCTAATGTGCTAATGTTTGGTTTGTTTGTTTGTTTTTCACATTGTTTTATTAGATTCTCTTATAAACACAATACTGTCTGGGAGTAATAATGTATTTGTCTTCTTCCTTCTAGTATTTACAATTTTATCTGTGTTTATTGTCAAATCAAAGTAGGATGAGTATGTTTCCCTTTGACTTAAATGGTAGCATCTTGAATATTTATGATAATTTTTACATTGGATATGGGTTTGAGGTATATATTCTTTATCATATTATAGATACATTCATGTATCTCTACTTGACAATTTTGAAAAGATTGGTGTTAAATTTAACTGAATACCTTTTCAGTATCAATTAAGATAATCACATGACTTTTCCTCTCTTGAATAAGGAATATGATTAATTAATCAAGTTCTCAATATTAATTTCCCTTGCCATTTTGTATAAATCCAATTTGGCCTTTGGGAGTATTATTCTTTTAATACATTTCTGGATTTAGATTTTTAACAGGAAATTTAATGTCTGTGTTCATAAGTAAAATTACTTTGGAGGCTTTTGTGTGTGTGTGTGTTTGTGCATGGTAGTTTTTTCAGGCATTTTTCTCATAAGTATTATGAATGAGTTATGACTTTTTCCTCAAATTTGTTTTTTACACAATTAATAAAGTGTTAGAGGTGAGGTACAGTGGGCTCATGTCTGTAATCCTAGTACTCTGGGAGGATGAGGTAGAAGGATTCCTTGACCTCAGGAGTTCAAGACCAGCCTGAGCAAGAGAAATACTCCATTTCTATTGAAAATAGAAAAATTAGCTGAGCATTGTGTCAGGTGCCTACAGTCCCCACTACTTGGAGGACTGAGGTAGGAGTATCACGTGGGCCCACTCTAGCTTGGGGCAACAGAGTGATACTCTATCTCTAAATCAGTGGCTCTCAACCTTCCTAATGCCACGATGTATTTTCATTATTACAAAAGGGTCATGACCCATAGGTTGAGAACTGCTGCTCTAAATAAATAAATAAATAAATACAATTATTTATCCCTAAAACCTTAAAAAAACTTGCCTATGGTTCTATCTAATAAACAGAGTACTATCTGAGACAATAAGGGGAGATTATACCTGGGTCATTAAAAAGTTTTGAGAGACACAAAATCAACAAATATCAAATCTACGTGGGTAGAACAAATGAAGCCCTCCAGCAATCCTAATAATCCGAGCAAGATAAAACTTGCACAGGTGAATCAAAAAGGATACTGTTGACTGTGTTTCTTGTAAGTGAAATAATTGACCATAACATAGTCTGTTTCAAAACTTTAGTAGTGACCCACTTAGAAGAAGATTTAGAACTAAAGAAGATTTAAATCTAAATCTTACAGAAGATTTAGATTTATTTATGTTATTGGTCTCTTGTCTCTTAGACTTTCTGCTTCTTCTTACATGACATCTATTCTTATAAATTGTGATTTTCAACTTCATTCATTAAATTGAAAATTACAACAATAGCCAAATCTACAAAATCAGAAAATAGATAAGATGATTATTATGGATGAGTGTTTTGGGGGATGAAAGTTATATGAAATGAACAGCTACATGCAGTGCTGTGATGTTATTAACTTTCACAATTGTTTTGAAAGCTTTTTTGTAATTTTGTCAACAACTCTAAAACAATATGTCTTCTGACCAAATAAATATTGGAATATATATACCAAGAAAAATAGCAACAGTAAACAAAGCATCATCATATTGAGGACTGAACATAAATCAAATATCTAATTTAGGAATGATGAGATAAATTATGGATTTTCCATTTAATGCAATGTCATGCTGACTTTTAATGCTTACAAAGAGTTTTCAAGGATTTGGGGAGGTTCAGAAGAGTGGGTAGAACTGAGGAAGATCGGAATCCAACTACACAGGGTGATTTTCAGTGTTGAATCCTGAGCAAACTAGAGTGTTTGTTCACTTACCCAGGAGGGAGTGAGCAGGAGTGTGGGAGCAGCAGTTACTACCCAGGCAAGGAAACATGGTTCAGGAACTTGAAGACTATTTAGATGTACAGACTGATGTGATCGGGACACCATTTCCTTGGCCAGTTTGAACTGATAGTGTATCAATATCGATGTATGTATGTCAGTGTACACATATACGTGCCTCTAAACAAATACATGTATATATATTCCATGGTGGAGCAGAGGGGTGCAATGATATGAGCTTAAACTCTAGAGCTGGACGATTTGGTGTATGGCTCAGCTTAGCCCTCCCTGTTCAGTGTTATCTTGGGCAAATTACTTCACCTCTCTGTTCCTCCATTTTCTTATCTAAAGGATAAAGAAACTTCTAAGAGTTGCTGTGAGGTTTAAGAGTAGTGCCAGGCACATAATAAACACTTAATAAATGCCAGCAATTATTTATATTTATTAGTTCTTTTATGGGGCCAGCTAATCTCTGCACCCCTGCTTCTCCCTGTGCACCTCTCAGTCTCTCTCTGCTCTCGCTCTTGGCAGTGAACTCTCTGCACAGATCAAATTCCTGTTGAGTTAATCATCACCATCTCTACCGGGCAGAGCTCTGGCATCTGATCACCTCACAGGGCAACTGTTCAGTTCATAGATTGGGAATACTTTTTGCGCAATCAGAACTATTAGTAACAATTGCTAAAAAGTAGAAAGAGAGCCAGTAAGCGGGGCAGAGTCAGGTGGTACCTGTTGGGCAACCATAGGTTTTTTACGATGAACTTCATGGCATAACCTTTGTAATTAAGGAAAAGGTTATTTTTAAAAATAGTGTGAGTAGACTGTGACCCTGCCTATTATGAAAGCCCCTGGGCCCAGAAACTGCACAAGTAATGTCCCCTATTCCTGGACAAGGCCAATGTCCTAGTGCAGAAGTGGGAGCCCACTGACAGAGGACAGTCTCCTGTGGACTCAACTGCCAGGTGCAGAGTTCCCATGGGGCCTGTTCTCTCTCCAGGTGACAGTGAGTAGCTCCTACTAACTCTTCCCCTGTGGCCCTCAACATCTGGCATTGTAACCATTTACATGTTTTCCACCCTCAAGAGGCAGTTAGCTTCTCTAATACAGGAGCCATATTGGATTCATCTTTGTATCTGGGGTGTGCAGGACAGTGCCTGGCACAAGGGTGGCGAGAGACACCTACAGCACAGTAAATAGCCACAGGGAGGTGCCCAGAGGCTTTTCTCAATGTGGACTTTTTGAAACCTGCAATTTACTCATTCATTCATTGTCCTCCATTCTGATGCTGTTGCTTGGTGCTCACACCTGGGCACGCAAGCAGTTCTTGAGTTTCCTCTGTATTGTTTATACGCCTGGGAATCTAATTCAAAAGGGGGAAAAGTTCAAAACCTGAATAACTACCTTCTATCCAAGTACCCCTGAGCGCTCATCTCTGTCACGGCTTATGGATTTGATAGAAAATCTACAAAGTTTAGACCTTAGAATAAAAGCAGCAAAATAAGTGTCCTTATCTTTTTTGCTAACTGAAACTTAGAGAAATTACCCAGGACAACTCAAGAGGCTGCTGGAGAAGGAGCCACAAGGGGTGGAGGTGGGGCGGGCAGGGCCACAGCTTCTCCTTGTGAACTTCAGCTTGCTACTAATCCCAGCAAGAGCATAACTGATACAAAACTCGGGTTGGCCAAGACTAGGATTTAGCTCCACCATTAATAATTAGAGCAGAATTTCCCTAATAAATTGGAGTAATTGATACTTTCTCTCCATTGAAATTGCTGTGACAAGAGCAAACATCTATTAGCAAAAAGGGTAGAGAAATGTGACCCTAACCTTGTCAAGGTTTTGACTCAAATATTTACACTGTATGTATAGAGTGTGTGTATATATATATATATATATATTTTTTTTTTTTACTTCCATTATTCTAAAAGAGATTTTGTAGTTTTTCTGACATATGCCAACGCAGGTTTTTACATTTTACAAGTATGCAAATAGCAAATGGAATAAGAAATTCATGCAGATGCTTTCCCAGATTTTCAAATGCGGAACATCGTGTTATGCTGGTTCCAGAAGTTATAATTGCACTTAAAAGCCCTGCCTTGGTGTGGCATTTGAGGACTTTAGGGACTGCACACTAATTCATGTCTGATTTTGTAATCAGCCTTATTCATGAGAACTGACTTATAGAAAACACATTTCTTCTTCTGAAGGAGAAGCAGTGATTAATGGTGACTTCCAGAGTGCCTTCTGGGCCTTGCAGAAGCCTAGGAAATGATGACACTGTAGCAATAAGCTAGAATGTCTGCCCCAGTCCCAAATCCCCTCTCTTGCTTCCTGAGAACTTTTTCCTGCTGCTAATGTGCGGAAGACAATGTCTCCTTTGGGTCAGTACCTATTGTCCCTGTGTCCTTCTCTCCTTGGCTCCCTGGAATCTCTTAGTAATCTATCCCAAGTGGTAAACTTTCAGGAATGTCCCTTTTAGGAGTCTTACAAAATGTGTAAACTTGTATCATCCTTTCTTCTTAGGAATAAAGGAAAGCTTTTGTAGAACTGGAAACATTTCCTTTTAAACAAAAGCAATCAAGTACTCCCCAGGGCTGGGCCAGAGAGAGTCATTCCTCATCCTCCTGAGACCAAAATGGTCAAAGACATGAGTGTCTTCCCTTCGAAGAGTTCCGAGAACCTTGCTCTGGAAAAAACACTGCCTCCAGAATGTGTGCACACAGCCAGGCAGACAGTAGTTCCAGCTCCCATGTCATTCTGGTTAACCCAGGACATCTGGCTACCCCATGTGGGAACCCCGGAGTCTGTGTCCCCTTCGGTGTAAGCAGGAGGGCACGTCCCAGACGGGGAAGGTCTAGCTGCCATGGAAATAAACCCAGTGATAGAGCTCGCTCAAGGGCTGCTACTGCTTTGGGAAATAATTACAGGCAACTGGATTATCTTCAGTCTCTGTAAAATAATTTTCCAAACAGGCATTCATTCAATCTAAACTTTCATATGTTTCTTGTTTGTTTCATTATTATTATTATTATTATTAATCTAGCGTTTCTGGACAACCTATTGTGCCTATTTTATGATTCCTATAGGGATAGTTTTCAAAGGCAAGATGTGTTCTCTTGAAGCCCTAGGGAAAGTAGCAGGCTCTAGGAATCATCACTGGGTTTTGTCCTTGGGGGATGATGTGGGCTCAAACTCACCACCTAGAGTGGTAATTTTAAAAAACTGCAAATCTAGGAGATGGAAGATCTGGATTCCCGTTCTTCTCTCTCCTTCATTAACTAGCTCTGCTACTTTAATTAAGTTGCTTAACTTCTCTTCAAGCAGATATTTTAGAACCTACAAGAGATCTTGCTGGGGGAGAGAGAGGAGAACAACCTAGCTCAGCTTTGATTACTTAATTTTACAGATGGGAAAAACTAACATCTGCCTTGTCTTACTCCCAGGCTGGCTGTGGAAGTCAACTGATGTTTCAGCCTGTTAAAAAGTTCAAGGTTGTACATAGTGTTATCCAAATGAACAGAGATAATGATTTTATTATTCACAATTTAAATTAGAAAATCCTTCACAGTTACGTCCAAACATATGTCACTAAATAATATTATTTTTCTTATCGTTAATAATTCTCATGTTTAACTCTACATGGATCGCTTTATTGCCCCTAAATTTTCAAAAAGTTTTCTCTTTACTCAGTAAAACAGGTACTTGTTCCCTCAGACACACACAGAATTCCCTACACTGTGCTATGGATGTACATAGAGGTTACTTCCAACGCTTTTAAACTACTTGGTTCAGAGACTGCCTATTATGTAGGTCAGTGAAAAACAATCACATCTGTCTGGGTTTTACGCTTTCTGTACTTTAGCTTTGCAATGTACAGAGGTCTTCCACATTTCCTGAAGCAAAGCCTTCCCCTCTTAACGCAACTTTTTGCTTTGGGTCACAACTTAGCCTGGATTCCGTCAAAAGCTGAGGCAAAGACTTGTATGAGAACACAGGGTGTCCCAAAGGTCACCCCCAAAGCTGCCACACATAGGGAAAGTGGGAAACTGTAGCTAAATGTACCTTCATTGCCAAAATATTCGTTAAAAAAAATTATAAAGAAGTGGTCAACCTGTAGAAGAACAGTTTGTAAATATTTTGTAAAATTTTATAATGAATATTTTGTCAATAAAAGTACATTTAGCTACAATTTTCCACTTTCCTTATGCATGATGACCTCAAAGGCAACCTTTGGGACACCCTGGAGTTGCCTTGAGAACGTGACCCCAGGTTGTAGACATGAAGGACTTAGGAGTGTAATAAGGAGGAAGGGCCAGTTCAGGGACACAGGATGGTCTTGACCACCTTGAGAGGCTGATGCTCTGTCTTAGAGGACCTTCTAAGTACTTTATCAATGTGTGTCCAAGGACAAAAGGGGAAAATGAATAACCTCTGGATCCCCAGGTTTCACAGAGCTGTGCAGACGTGGGTGTACGGTGAGATCCTGCAGGTCCCCTTTACCTGAGTGGCAGCAAAGCTCTGGGGCGGCAGCCAGAGGGTCTTGGCTCAGATAGGGTGAAGCACCATCCCACGCCCACCTGACAAAGCTGTTTCAAGCCCACACAAAACAGGTCATAGCTGCAGTGGCTGGACTAGGAAGTGGTGCTGAGAGAATTTAAGGGGTGAGCACCTGTGGTATCTGATGCAGGTTAAAATCCAGCAAACCTACCCACAATAATTTTTCACTGAGACCTAGTCTCTGGAAGTCTCTGATTTATGTGTTGACCAAGCCTTGCTTAATCACTCAAACAACACAATGTTTAACCCTGGGTACCTCTTTGCACAACCGGAGAGACAGAAAAAATATGTATTTATCCAGGCTTAGCCAAGGGAGTATTTCAGTTACTTTTACAGGGATGAGCTTTAGTGAGCTTCTGCATAAAGCAGGCAAATTTCTCATAAGTATATCTCTGTGTTTCTTCGCATACAGGAAAAGACTAGTCGCAGAGAAATCCGATGTCCCACCATGACATCAAATCATCTTGGCACAATTCATTAAATCACATTTGGAGCATCTTTAGGCTTTAGGGCTGGCCACAGACAGAGGTGAGCAGTTGAGGTGAGTGATTTACTTGAGGAAGTTCCTGGCAGAAATTCTCAATGTGGAAACATTGGACCAGCAACCCGTGTAGCACCTGAGAACTTGTTAAAAATGCAGATTCTCAGTTTCCACTGCAGACCTATGGGATCAAAGCTCTGGGTGGAGTGGCACGGTCTGCATTTTAGTACATCTTTCGAGTAACTCTGATGCATACTAGTGTTTGAGAACCATGGTCCTATATCTCTTCTAGAGCACCAGACTGCTTCAGCAGGAGAAAAAATGAGTAGTAAATCCGTTGATCATAGTGAGGCAGGGAACTAGCAGGTACTGGCTCACTCCTAAGTTCTTTCTTGTGTGAAGCCAAGGACTACTTGGACCTTGAGTGGCTCCTAACATCGGGGAGTCACTTTCCTGTGTCAGTAGATACATCAGATTGGGGTATATAATTTAATATGCACTTAGTAGGACCCAGTTACCATTGTGGGTCCCAGAGATACAAAGGTGAAAAAAAATCACACAGCCCCTGATCCTGGAGATCTTTCGGGTAGAAAAGACCAATAGGTAGACCAACGATAATAACGTGCTAGGCCAGGCACAGTGGCTCATGCTTGTAACTCTAGTGGTCTGGGAGGCTGAGGTAAGTGGATTGCCTGAGCTCACAGGTTTGAGACCAGCCTGAGCCAGAGCAAGACCTCGTCTCTAAAAATAGCCAGGGATTGTGGCCAGGCATGAGCTACGACTCCATAGCACACTACCAAGGGCAACAAATTGAGACGCTGCCGCAAAAAAAAAAAAAAAAATAGTAATAACATGCTAGCAAGGGATGCCTAAGTGGGAAAAAGCCCACACAAAAGAAGTGATCTCTAAGTTAAGCTGTAGAAAACCAAGGATTGTGAGGGATGGAAGGGCACTTCCAATAGATGAGAGATTATTCAGAGTCCTAGGGGTAAACAGCCACCTTAGTCAATGACTTGCAGGGAGTTAAGTGTCTGAAATGCAAGGTACAGGAAGAGGGTAGGGAGAGAAGAGGTTGGAAAGGTACCAAGGGACAGATCAGAAATTGCTTAATATGTGGAGAACCTTGCTTGGGTTTCATTCAGAAGGCTAGGAGGACCCATTAAACCTCTTCTCCATCTGTCAGAGGCTTCCTCTTACCCTAGACACAAATAGACACATGAAGAGCTCAGCCCAGCTATCTCAGCAAAGTCAATGGTTTTGAATGCCAACCAAGTGCTGACCTGGAATCCATCCTGCCAAGCTTGCCTCTTCCCAGGTTTCCAGATTGGCATCTCTGCTTGGAGGCTTTGGACAGCATTTCAAACCTAATTAGCCAAGAGTAGGACACTTGATTATTTTTCTCTCTTGATCTTGTCTCACTCAATCTTTTCTCATCCCAGAAAATGCTAATACCATATACCTAGTGTTTCAGCCCCAAGTCTAAAGCATAGTCAAGAGTTTTGCCTTGTGGTCATTACCTGCATCTGGGCCGTTAGAACATCCTGTCAGCTGAGCTAGTTTTGTTGGCTTTCCTTCCAAAAACAATCCCCAAACTCCCACTTCTTTCTAGTCCTTCTACCTTCTTCCTTTTTGATGACCAAATTGCAGCAGCTTATAGCCCATCGTATATCAATTCTCTCAGCATCTTATAATCTTTCCCACAGAAGGCCAGGGCTGGGTTTGATTTGCTTTGGCCAGGTCTATGTTCACCCATGAACCAAAGCTGCAGCCAGTGGGATAAACACTGCTTTTGTTCAATCCTGGGTCAGAAGCCTAATTTTGCAGCTGGGGGGTGGAGATAGTTTCATTCAAACCACACTGTGGCTAGGGGTGGAAGGGGCTGTACAGAGAGCAGTAGGGAAGAATTGTGGGGGTAGATAGACCACTAAGGAAATGCGAGGTGTCACCAAAAGAAGGATAATGGATATTTGGCATGCAGACAGGAGATTTCCACTAAAGTGGCAAACCAGGAAACCACTGAATGATGAAAAAGTAAGAGAGTTTCTTTTTGAAATGTACTTGAATATCACTTTTTCTATAAGTACTGACGTTTCATTACCAAGAGTTTAAATTTAAATCAAAATCATTTTACATGCCCTGGGCACTCATTTACCAACATTATAATTAGAGCTTGGCTGCTTGCAATATTGGGCTAGATATTGCAATACCAATGGCTGTGATTCCTACCTCCTAGTGAAATCTAAGTCTCATATCTGAAGACTGTTGGCGTTCATATACTAAAGTAAAGGATTTACTTTCTATTCAACTTATGACCATTACAGGGCATATATACATAGCATATGATGACGATACAGGTCATATGTAACAATTTAAAAAAACTAGCTGCCTTTAGCAGTTTGAGAGGAGTGTGTGGATGAGAGAAAGGCAAAGCAAAAGTCCCAAAAGTATAATCCCAGTAGAAATCTGATGTGAGTGGTGTAGAAATATAGAATTCATTTTTTTTTTCTCTTTAAACATTTGGAATGACCTTAGGAAAAGATAACTGTAATCATGGCTTTGAGTGAGAATGTCAACAAGCCACATATCCTGTCTTCTCGATTTTCTCAGTAGAAAGTTCTGGCATACCTTTTTTCCATGTAAGCAGAAAGAAAAGAAAAAGCAACGTTCTTTCCCAAAACGAACTTTCTTCTTTCTCCATAACCTCCAACCTTGTCCCCAGATAAAGTCTTTCGATTTTGAACCCTCTTTTCTTTCTCTTCTTATTGGCATCATGAGAGTTGATCCCTTCCCCCATTCTGGCATGCCGATGCACCTTGGAGGCAAACACATCTTATAGGTATGGCAAGAATTAAACTAGGGGAACTTTTTTATTTTGAGAAGTATCCATTGCTATCCCCCCCACCCCCCAAAAAAGAAACAGGTTGCAGCATTCCCAACCTGAAATACTTTGGGGGGTGTGTGTGTGAAAGGGTAGAGTTACAGACTAAGGAGAGAGTTAGAGGAAGACAATAGGTATTCAACTTCCTTACTGATCTTATCTGCTTAAATGTGAAATGTGTAGAAACAATAACTGCTTCCTTTGCTTCAGTAATGGAAAAATGGTTATATTTATGCAAAAACGCTAAATCATCACAACAAAAAAGGACAGCTAAACGACTAAAATTCAGCATACGTGAATCCAAACACAAACAGATTGATTTCTCCCAACCACAAAGCACTTAATACCAAAGCCCTCTGACAGCTTTATTGGATTTTCCAGCAAAGATCACAGCAGTTACACTTGCTCTTAGCTTTTGAAATTAACTCAGAGTGCTCTATGTGTAGAAGTTGGCTTAGTAAGCACGTATCATGTTTTTCTTTTTGTTATCCTGGGCTATCCTTGCCCTTGCCCTTGTTTGGATTTCTGTTTTTTTTTCTTCCTTCTTTTTCAAGATTTCCAGCATACTGCTTATCATATCTCAGGGTCTCAGAATCCAAAACTCTGTGGAAGATTCTACTACAGTGGAGCTCAGTAATGTAACAAAGGCGTCAATACACGTATGTTGTCTAGGATGCAAAAGAATTCCAATAGATAAATGCTTAAGTCTCTCTTTTGTTTAGTTTTGCTAGTTTTCCAAGGCAAGATGCCTGGGCTCTTCTTTCACAAAAAGTGCAAGGAAAGCGGACTTGACCTTTGCAGACTCTCTTAAATTTTAGGCTCTGTTTGTCAGCTGCTAGAGACCTCACCAGAGCAGTGAACTGAGAAACAAAGAGAGTGAGACAGCAAATGCCGCCTGAGAAGGAAGCTTTTGTCCCATCACAATAGTTCTTTGTCTTTCCCGAATTTGGATTGGGTGTCTGGTTTAGTGTCCAGATACACTAACCATGGACACCTGACTTTCTCAAGGACAAAATGAGGTGGGGGTTGGGGGGAATGCAAAGGTGTTTGAGAGTCCAAGTGTGGTCAGATGGAATTGCCACAGTTACTTTTTGCCATAGAAATCTGGGCTAGCTAGGACTTGGAATTACTCATCCAGAAAGCTGCCACTCTTAAGATGACTTAGTCTCCCCTTTTAATCCAACCCAAAGCATTCTTTAACTTAAATACATATAGGCATAGATGTTCCCCCCGGAAATGTATGAAAAGATGCATTATATTGTGCAGGAGCCTTGAAAAGTTGTTTGTATCCAAGATTTATAGTAAAAGGCATAAGAGTTGTTCTCATTTTTCTTTTTTCATTTACAACCCCTTGAAACTACAGAATTGAAACAATGGAAGCCATTATCTGCCTCCTGTTCACCATTATACCTGCATCATCATAATCTTTTGGCCATGCCATGATGGTTTTCTTGAGCAGTAGGTCCCCCAGTGAGGCCCAACTACTGTAGTACAGAAGGGCTGAAATCCGAAAGCGCCTTAGAATAACATTTCAGGGCTTTGCTGCCGCTTGATCTGTTTCTTTTTAGCCTGTCCTAGAAACAGGGAGGCACTGCCACATTTTTAAGGTGGGGGTAGGGGGGCGGGGATAACATCTAAATTCCTCATGTATCTCAGAAATCTAAATTAAAACATTGAGGAAGCAGTTACTAGGTTGTTCTGACAAAGATAACAAGGCTGTGAGGATTGGATTTAGAAATGAGCATTGCAGGGCTCTCTCGGTTGTATCCAATCTGGAATGTCACACTCAGACATACAAGTAGTTAGGACGAACTTAAATAGCCAGACCCCATAAAAGAAAAAAAGAAAAAAGAGAGAGAGAGAATTGCACATTATTATGGGCTGTAAGGCTTGGTACCATTATTATAGAATGCTGTACCATTTTGTTTCAATTAAGGAACACAAATAAATCACAATAAAAAAATCGTTCAATAGGTTTGGAATCACTCTATATAGTCACAGCAAAGCTACCACACTGTTTAAATCGCCCGTGAGAGCCATCGTTTGGTAATGACTAACAGAGAGAGGGGACGCAGGGCCTCTTTCCTCATGTTCTGAAAGGCACTTGGAGTCCCGTTCTCCCCTGATCTGATCCCCCTAATAGTGATGAGGACTGTGTGAGAAGGAACAGAAGGATCCCAGGGTCACAGACAGGCTTGGAGCAGATACTGAGGAGACCAAGGCCATGGAATCCTTCCACATGGCTGCTCTGCAGACAGCGTCAAGATAAGCAGGTCTCAGCGCTCGTGTCCTTGTGGCCCTAGTCCACCTCCCTATCTCGTGGCAATGTCTATACTTCACGGCCTGGGTGGAGTGAGCGTGTCCAGGAGGCCTTCATCTCAGCAGGGGCATAGCAGGTGGGTTAGCACACAGCGGCCCCGGGCACCAGGGACTCCCTTTGCCTTAGAAAGCAGAGTCAGGGTCCCCCTTGGAAGCCATCCAACTCTGGGCAGAGCTGATCAGACATCTCCTGAAATTTCCATTACATCAATATCATAGTTGTTAGAACAAAGCATGGAACACTCATCTGTTTTACAGAATTTATTTGCACTACTCAGTCTGCCTTTATAAAGCAAGCTGCATGAAACGGGGGAACATATTCCCAGGAAACAGTTCCCCGATAACTTAGGAGCCTTTAAGTCTGCAGAGCGTTGCTCTAGTTTTCCGCAACAAAGAAGTGAGTGTTGGTGTTTCAAATAAAAGTTATTTTTTGCCCTCTTCTAATTGAGGTCGGGTGAATTTCCTATATGTTTCTTTCCTTTCTGTTTTTTCTTAAAAAGGTGTTTTACTGCTCATTTTTTCCGCTCTCCATTGTGACTGTGGATATTTTTTTGTGGGATTCCCCGTGTTCATTTTTCTCTCTACCTTCCTGTGTGGAGGATTAAAAAATCCCACAGATTTGTTTTACTACTGTGAGCATAGAAAAGCAGCAAGTTTGCATTTTGAACAGAGCAGAGATTAAGGCATTGGCAGCCTTGAAATAGCTCTTTCTCAACTCCCATTCCCATGAGGTTATCCACATAAAGTTGCTGTTAGTACAGGGTCTGTGTGATGAAATGTATTTGTTGAATCTCTTTGGTGCCAAAGCTTTTGCCAACAATCTGATCCACCTGATAGTGGTACTATTTAGAAACGTCCAGTCAGTAGAGCAAATACAGTGCCTGTGGGTTTTCAAACACAGCAGTGATAACTGAAACTACAGCAAGAAAAACTTTACATTTTCTCTTTTTTCCTCCTTTGAAACAGGCACAAAGGAATGGGGAAATAATCAAAGTTCATAAGGTAGGAATTTTTATTTTAGTGGGAAGACCTAATTTCAAATACCTCAAGGGTAGTGATGTTCCTGACACAATCCATTAGCCCTCTCTCAGATCCATGAATCAGGGCTCCTTAACAAGTATATTGTGAGAGCCAGGCCAGCACCATGTTACTGTTTAATTATAGAACTTCCCCATTCCACCCCCGCCATTTTGAGACCCCACCGCCATCTTAGTTCAGCTTCCCCTAAAACTAGGCTTTTCCCCGAAATCAAGCATCCTAACCAACCAATCAGAAGAACACCCCACCCTGTTGCTTCATATCACCCCAGACCCCCACCCTTCACCCCTCGTGCCTGGTTGCCCCACACCCCTCTTGCCCCATACCCTCTTGCCTCAATGTACCCCACACCCCTAGACCCCCACCTCACATCCCTTGTGATTAGTTAAGAAATACCCCTATGCCAATCAAGAGCCTCCCCGTACTTCCCCATACCCCGACCACCCATCACCCCAACTTCCCCATGTGCTGACCACCAGTGAAAATTGTACCCCACCCTTCTTGCTTTCTGTACCCTATAAAACTTACCAGACCCTGGGTTCGGGGCTCTCACTCAAGAGTCCTGGCCCGGGCTTGAAATAAAGCTCACCTCTTGCTTCTTACATCAGTGTGTGCCTCGGACTGTTTGACTGAGGGCTTCTTGAGGGAATTTTCCGGCACAACAATAGAAAATGCAAAAATCTGTTTTAAAAAATGGGAGGTAGGAGGTATTACATTAAAAGTTGTAAAAGGGGGGTATCAGGAAAAATGTACCATGTTAGAGAGTGGAAAAATAACAAAAACAATACTAGTAAGGTGACGAAAGGCAAATGCTAGAAACATAACCATAATTGATTTAAAAATTATTTCCTCTGTTAGGACATGGAGGAGTTACTTTCCCCCTCCACAACCTTTCCATTCCCAAACTTAAAATTCCCTGATTCAGAGCTTCATGCACAAATCCAAAATATTCCAGAATAAAACCAGCATGTGTTTATGCTGTTAGGCCCATCACCTTCCCGGCCGTCCTCTGGATCTCAGAGATCCCGCGCCCGAGCTTGCCCTGTGGACACCCCCTATTGCAGGAGTCTTGAATTGGAATGATAGGTAAGGGAGGCAGGTTAAAAGGCTGAGGATGGCTTGAGATGGGAAGCAAGAGAGAAGTGCAACTCTTCACGGACAGAGCCATGCAGGGGTGGGGGCGGGTCGGGGCAGGAGCAGAGACGGCAGCAGGCAGAAGGATGGTTTCCTCTCCTTGGCCAACTAGAAATGCTGAATTTAACATAAATTCTTCAGAGAATTCACAGATGCCCGTTGAAGATGGTGCCCCTCTATAGTTTCTCCCACCTCAAATAGAAACACAATCTTAAAATAATTCACAGAAGCCTCTGGGGTGCGGAACAGGGGAAAGTATTGGCCACCATAAGGACCCCCTCCTCCATGAGTGTGACTTTTTAACCAGTGGTTTCCAGAGCTCAGATTTCCACCTAACTTCATCAACCCTGGGGGAGTCCCACTCCGTCTTGGCCTCTCAGCTCATCTCCCAGCCTACTGAGAATGAGAGACCAGGGGCTAAAGGGGAGTCATCGCTGAGGAGGATGATAAAAAGAAACAGATATGGAAAATGAAAAAAGCCATGCAGATCCTGCAGGAAGGTGAAAAATAGCCAGGCATTGTGGCAGGTGCCTGTAGTCCCAGCTACTTGGGAGGCTGAGGCAAGAAAATTGCTTAAGTCCAAGAGATGGAGGTTGCTATGAGCTATGACAGTACAGCACTCTACTGAGGGCGACATAGTGAGACTCTGTCTCAAAAAAACCAAAACAAAACAATAATAACGATGTCTCTAGAGTATGTCTTAGTTACTCTTGAGAGTTTTACATGAAATACTATTAATCCATGTTTAAGACTGAAAAGTGAGCTCCAGAGAGAGACTTGCTCACAATTCATACATCTGTACACTGAAAATCGGAAACTTGAAAGGGAAGTAGGTTTGCCTGCCCTTACCTAACCCAGGGAGAGGGACCCCAGGGTGCGGGTGCTAATCCACATGGTCTGATGGCTGGTGCTGAAGGGAAAAGGGATTCCCATTTATTGAACAGCAGTGTCACCCCAGCCACGTTACAGCTGGTCTCACTGTCTTTTCATCACAACTCCATGCATTAGGGTGACCAGCCCTTTTCTAGGGATGATTGAAGACTTTGGGATGATTTGCATCAATTGATTTATTTATCCATGAAACAAACAGTTACTGTACTGAACATGCAGGATTTTCCACAAGCCACGGAGTGGCCATAGAACAAAGAGCCCCCCAAGTGAGCAATTTATTGTCAAGGGCCTTGTTTTCTAGTAGGGAAAAGGGAGAAGTTCATCAAATAATCACAGTGGGAAGCATTCAGTTGCAAATCTAGAAGGTTCTCTGGAGGAAAACACATGTTCTTGGGAGAGGCGGCAGCAGATGAGCACCATAGTTTACAGGGACAGGGCAAGGGCGGGCTGGGCAGTCCTCAGGGGATGCTTCACTGAAGATGCGTTGCTGAGCTAGAATCCAAAAAGTGAGAATGATCCTGACTAGGCAAAGGGATGCGTGTGTGTGTGTGTGTGCACTTGTGAGCACGCACACATCTGTGGTAGGGGCCATACAAAGAGGGTTTCAGTCAGGAGGAACAGCAGGCACAGCTCCAGCCTAGCTGTATTTCCAGCATAGCAGGAATACAAACACCAAAAGGCCTGGGTGGTGAACCCAGCAGTGAGGCCTCACAAACATGCACCAGTCACGTCTCTTGCCCTCATGAACCACTTCGCAACCCAGATTCGCAAGCCCCACCCTTCGCGTCTACTTCTGAACGTGGGCTGTCCATGCACTTTCCGATCTGACCCAGCCCTCTGGGCCTCCTTGCTTTCCTGATAGTGCAGTCCAGGTAAAACAGCACGTGAACCCCTCGCCCTCAGCTGCTGTCTCCATGTTGAGTAGAGCAACTACTAAGTAGCAGACATCAACTCTTGACTTGGCCATTTCATAGATTTGTGATTTCGAGTACATCTTTTGACATTTACAACTTTGTTTATATTCATGGTCTATAAAAGTCCTGATGTAGGAAATAAAGGCGATGATGGCTGTGAAGGGCTCAGCCAGCGCCTGGCTGCAGCGAGGTGTTCACCCAGTGGCTGCTCTTTACGGTGTGTGTACATGGGCGGGCGAGTGCACACCTGGACCTGGGACATTGGCTGCCACTTCCTAAAAGCTGTCCTTCCCTATCTCCCTAGGCTAGCGAGGTATGTACTTGTTATCTCCCAAGCACATTAATCTAGAAATATATTAGTTATATGTAAAATCCCCTGGGATGGAGGCATCACTTAACTTGCTAGAATTTAATGTTTAGCAATAATGAACAAATTAACCAGCTGATTTACACAAAGCTGAATTGAGGGCTAAGCACTTAGCACTGTGCCGGATAACAAAGGAACGTGTGACAGAAAAGGAATACAACTCTGTCTGTGTCTCAGGGTGCCCGGTCCCAGTAGGGATTAAAAATAAAAATCTGGAATTTGTAGAGCACAGAATAACCATTCAAAAAATTTCAAAACAGATTATTTTCAGTTGCCAAAATGTGCAGAAAACACCCTATACATTTTCTAAGACAGGAGGTCTAGTATGGAGATGATTTCTTGGAAAATGTTAGGCCTCCAAAGATGGGTAAAGTCAAGTGAAAAAATATATAGGCCTTATAATCAGGCAGAGCTGGATTTAAGTCTTAACGGCCAGTTTGTAGTCATTTGACCTTGGATAAAGTATATAAATGACTTGAGAGTCCTTAGCTAGAGAATGGAGGAAAGTACCCATTTCCTAAATAAGAGAATGTTAGCAGAATATCTGGCACTTATATTAATAAGTGAATGTTATTATTTTAGTTTGGGTGAGTCACTGGTTAAACATCTAAGTTAAGCATAAGTTACAGAGGAGTTAGAGCAAGGCATCTATGCCCAAATCCTAACTCCACTGCCAGCCACTACGTCCCTCAGGCAACTTACTCAGCTCATCTGTCCTTCTCCAGATCTAACGGAGTCATGCCCACCACTCACGGCTATTGGGAGACAACATCCCTGAAATGTACAGCAAACATCTAATTGTGATAGTTTCCTGATTGTTTTGTATTATTGTTACTATTATAACCAATATTATTTGTTAATTTTGGATGGGTAAAAGGAAAGCAAAGTGATAGAGCAGAAGAAAAGTATAAGCCATGGCCAAAAATCTAGAATGAAATTAGTGAAGAGGCAACTTTAACGTTGAAGACTCTCTGAGGCTAAAAATAGAGATAGTTGAAGAAATAGGACCAAGTCAGATTAAATGGAACTGGGGAGTTATCCTCGGTCCCAGTGTGTCCATATAATTTTTAAGCCTTTCTAGAGGCCTTTAGGAAACAGCATGTCACCACCTTGTAGAGCAACCTGTCCTATTTCTTACAATTCCTGGGTATTTAAGGTATTCTTCTCTTGTTATTACCAGCTGCGTCTTTATTCTGCTTCAGGGCAGGAGGGGAAGAGTTGGTAAACATTCCTTAGGGAATGTAACTTTTGTATATGTTAAAGATATTTATTTACATTGTCTTGGGTTTGTTTGTTTGTTTTTTGCAGTTTTTGGCTGGGCTAGGTTTGAACCGGCCACCTCCGGCATGTGGGGCTGGCACCCTACTCCTTTGAGCCACAGGTGCCTCCTGTTTGTTTTTCTTTTGAGACAGAGTCTCTCTCTGCTGCCCCTGAGTAGC
The DNA here is from genome assembly GCA_963574575.1 of Galagoides demidoff. Classification (NCBI taxonomy): domain Eukaryota; kingdom Metazoa; phylum Chordata; class Mammalia; order Primates; family Galagidae; genus Galagoides; species Galagoides demidoff. The sequence continues at coordinate 54,068 of CAUYQV010113677.1, forward strand.
TCACAGCAACCTCAAACTCCTGGGCTCAAGTGATCTTTCTGCCTCAGCTGCCGAGTAGGGATGCAGGTGTGCCCCAGGATGCCCGGACAATTTTTTCTATTTCTGTAGAGAAGGTCTTGCTCTTCCTCAGGCTGGTCTCAAACTCCTGAGCCCAAGTGATCCTCCTTGGCCTCCCAGAGTGCTCTATCACTGTCCATTTTTAAAAGCTATTTTACTGCTGACTTGGGTGAGGTAAACTGATTTCTTTTGAATAACCCTGTGTCAGCAATATCACGACACCATAGGGCATTCACGGTGGCTCATACCAGTCTGTTCTTCTTACAGGCAAGGAACCAGTTTGGAAAGAGGTGAAATCACCTCTCACTTCATGTGGCTGTGAGGGGCCAGCAAAGGCAGGCTCTCAATCAGTGTATCTGTGTCACCAGCAAGATTCATCTGCAGTTTCCAGGGGAAAACTTCCCGTGGAGCTCCTGTGGTTTTCAGAATCAGCACTCCCTTTGAAGAGGAACGTTCACAAGGGCATGCGTGTCCGTGGCTCCCCAATATGTCTATGTTGAAATTCTTGCCCCTCCCAAGGGTCTTTGGGAGATGATTGGATCATGGCAGAGCCCTCATGAATGAGATTAGGGCCCTTCAGAAAGAAGCTCCAGAGAGACCCCTCCCTCTTCCCACATGTGAGGACACAGGGCGAAGGTGCCATCTATGAGCTAGGAAACAGGCTCTTGCCAGATATTCAATCAGCCAATGATTTGATATTGGATTTCCCACGCTCAGAGAAAAATAAATTTCCGTCCTTTATAGGCCACCCATTTGTAGTATTTTGTTGTAGCAACTGGAACAAACCAAGACCCAGTTGAAGGCATATTAAAGGGGCTCAAGACGTGAGAGCGGAGTGAGCAGACTCATCTGGAGCTGTTCTTCAGTCGGTCCCTCTGTCTCTGTCCCGGCCACTTCTCAGCATTTCCTCCGTGTTTACCATGTGGCTGAGCTGCGGCTGACTTTCCTCCATCCTGCTGAGCAACCCCCTTCCTCTGTCTCTTGGTTGTTGGCAACACAGGGAAACAAGGAATGACTTCTGTTCTGTCTTTTTTTTTTTTCCTTGCTTTTGGTCCAGAAGTCCTAAGCAACCTTAAGGTTTTTATCTTCCAAAAAGCCACAAACACAAAAAGAAGAAAAACAAATCTGGGATCCGAGCATCTCTGCTCCTGGCTGCCTTCTGCTCCCCCCTGCAGAACCAGACCATCTCCACGGCTTCAGGGAGGGCACTGGCTATGCCCAGGGTAGGTCCCTGCCTCAGGCCAAGGAGTAACAAGTTGCAGTTGCAGAGACCCTTGGGAGAGGGCAGGGCCAGGCAGGCACACCAGACCCCACAGCTGGTCAGCGGGATCAGAGGAAGCCACCACCCTGCAGGGCACCCGGCCTGGCCAGAGGCAACCTGAACAGTGTGTGGTTTCTTGGAGGCCAGGTGCCCTGCCCAGCCAACTGAGACAAGTGGTGAAAGAAGTAGTTTTTAAAAGAATAAAGGAGAAAATGAGGAGTGTCCAGGAGAATGTCACAACGATGTTTACTGTCTGGCTCCTTTTCTGAAGAGCGTTGTCCTGGGAGGCTGCTCATAGGCACGGCATTACGGGCTCCACATGTGATGATGAGACAGGAAACGAGCCTGGGAGAGCTCCACTTGCCACATGTGTGTGCTGCTCCTCACTCAGCTTCCTTCCCAGCCTTGCTCTTTCTCTCTGTGGGCCCCCCTCAGGAGCTGGAGTCATGCCTTTCATCCCAGCACCCTCAAGAGTGACTAGCAGAGGCTATAAGGGTAGCAGGCTGGATTAAATAAACATGAAGTGAGACCAGTCTAAGCAAATCTTCCAGAATGTACAGGAGTCAAGGCCACTGAGGTCAGAGATGTGCTGTGACTTTAGGAAAATGCAACTAAATTCCTCTATAGCCAATGAAAAATGGTCCCTGCAGGTATAGCTAAACCAAATATTATGGCTTAGATATGTAAGTATCTATGTAAATACACTCAACATTGCTAATCATCAAGGAAATGCAAGTGAAACCACACTGAGATATCACTTCACATCTATTAGGATGACTATTATTAAAAAAAAAAAAAGTCAGCCTTGGCTAAGATTTGAAGAAATTGGAAACCTTGTACACTGTTGGGAAGACAAAATAGTGCAGCCACTACAGGTAAGTTCCAGAGATCTTCAACAATGAACCTAGAGTCAGCAACATTATATTGTGCACTTAAATGTTTCGGAAGGTAGATCTCATGCTGTGTCCTTACTACAATTTTCAAAAGGCAGCTAGGTGGGCAATTTACTGGTCATCACTCTTTGTGTTACAAGCTATTATATACCACAGTACCTGCATACTTTACAAGTACACGCATTCTCCCACGTCCAAGTTTGTAATAGCGTCAAATTGAAGAGATTGTTCACCAAAGAGATGACAGCTGTGAGTTGCCACATTTCTGTGTGTGATCTTTAATGAAGTTACTTTTCATATTTATTTAGAGGTCAATAAGCCGTTGTCTCAGAAGACCATATGATATTGTGCTGGGGTGGCAATGCTGTTTGCTTGGTTTATTCAGTGAATGCCGATGAGACATGAGCATGCTCTGTGCACTGTGTATATGCAGAGCGAGGACAGGCCATATTGACAGGCTCTGCCTTGAGTAGGAAAGACATAACTGATGCCTGTCTGGAGGGGTGACATCGAGCAGAAACCCGATGAGCTGAAGTAGCAAGTCTCACACAGCTGTAAGGGAAGGTCACACCACAGAAGGCCTAACATCCTTCTGAAGTGGGAATGCACCTGTTGTATCTGAGGAACAACCAAGAGGCCAGGAGAAGTGAAGTGGAATGAACGTGGCAGGTAGGGGTAGGAGACTAGGTCCGAAGGGTGGGCAGGGACTACAGAGGTCATTAGAGGTCCTGGTAAACTACCTCTGTTTATATCAAGAATAAATGGGAAGCCCATGGAGGGTTGTGAGCAGGAAGAGATGCTGCCTGGCTTATAATTTAGAGTGCACTAGATAAAGGTACTGGGCAGGTGTGCATCCCTCAGCCACCCTTTCATTCAATTATTTGTTCAATAAATGCGTGTTGAGCACTTTGTCTATATTCAGCTACCACATAGCCAATGAGAGAGCAAATCAAATAGCTTCAGCGGGGCGTGTTTCCTAACCTATCAAGTGTGCTTTTCTGTGTAGTCCCTTCAGATGTCAGGTTTCTGTGTCTGAGAAGGGGGAGGCTCTCTGGCCTCTGTCATCTGGACTCAAGAGTTGTGTGCAACTGGGAGTTGTGTCATAGCACACAGTTTGGGTGAATCTGCCCAATCTTCTTTGGAGATGCACAAAAGTGCATCAGGTCCTGGGACTGTCTTAGAAGAAGGTGGTGTAAATGTGGGGAGGTTCAGACCAGTATAAATCCACAAAGAACCATATACTGGTTCAGACCAGTATAAATCCTTAAAAAAATTTTGGACTTATGAAAGCGAGAGTAGTTTCTATAAGGGCAGGGAGGTTTGGGAGAATTTTAAGTGAAGATAAATACAGTAGACCTCCACAGCTGACCACCTCCTCACGTTAACCTAAGTTTCACAGACTGGGCATGCACCACGTGTATGTACCAGTACAGTCAACCTAGCTCCTTATGTTGACCACCTCCATGTATTAACCAGTCTGTTACAGTCTCTGAGGTGGTCAATTTATAGAGGTTCTACTGTATTTAACTTCTGTGAAAGGAGAAAGCAACAAAGTCAGAAATTCCACTTAAGGTCATGATCCAAGTAGAAGTAAATGCCTCGTGACAATGACATTAGCAGCTAATGTTTAGGGAAGGAGGGCAGAGTCGTGGACTTCACATGAAGTGGTACTGTATCTGCTTTCTTCCCCACGCACACTGGGCACATCAGCCGTGATGGGGACCCTCCATTGTACAGGCAGGGTCCAATGTCCTCCCCCAGCCCGGGGGCTGTGGAGGATGTGGGGTACTCACACACAGTCACCCTCACCCATCAGGGAGTAGAGCACCCCTCTGGCATGGAGTGGTCTGTCCAATCAGGTTAACCACAAGCCACTGACTTAGATGGTGTCATTCTGTAACCAAAGACTTTTAAAAAGAAAAAGAAAAAAAAAAGTCATTAGAATAAGTGAGTCAGTAAGCACTTGGGTTCTGGTGAAAGGCAGCCATGGTGAGTTCAATTCCAGGTGGTACCACTGGGTGACTTAGGAAATGCTCGTAGCTTTTCTAGTCTCTGCTTTCCTCATTTGAACAAGGGCCAAAGACGTGACCCTCTCTCATCATGGTTGGATGGGATATATGAAATAATGCACATATTAAAGACCTTCACAGTGTTTGGTGAGTGGTGAATGATCCTTACATATAAGCTAACAACTTACCTAATTAATCATCGTGTGGAAGAAGAAGGATGTTCTGCTAAGCCCAGGGCCTGCCATTATATGGTGTCCCATGCACTTAGCCTCCATCCCTTACCTTGAGTTAAAAGAAAAAATACTTTAACACTTCTGTGGGTACAGTTCAGCTCTCTGCTTTCATAGCTTGAGAGCTCAGCAGGTTGTCTCCAGAGACATCTAGCAGGGAGGCACTTGTTTACTAGGGAAATACTCTGTGGTTCTGAGTCTAGTCCAAACCTATAGGCTGAGACGCTTGATTCTATAAACACCCTGATGATGTACTCACTTGTCTTGGGCAGATTGACGCACATACGAGACAGCCAACATAGCAATTGCATGGAAGTGATTGCCACAGAAAGAGGTATTCTGGTAATCTGTGCGACCCCATACATGTAGTGAACTCTCTCACTACAATAATATAACCATGTGAGGGGAGAGCCAGTGTCTGCATTTGCAATGCAGAAGACCCTGCAGGCATTTCCGTGCTCAAAGTCTGGGAGGTCAGTGCAGGTGCCTCTGTAGATAGAGTTTCCCAGGGAGGAAGGGCATAATCAGGGAGATATTTTGGGTGAATGTGGAACCGAACCAAGAAGTGTAATTTGAATGGAATGTTTGAAAGGATCAGGTAAATCCATTTCACCACAGGGCTGGCCTTGCCAAAGGCCCAGCAGCCTTTGAACTCCATTGGTTACGTGAAGCCGAGGCTTGCCAGGGGCACTGAATCTCCAAAGTCGCTCAGTTACTGCTCCATACCCCGCTTCCCCGCCAGTGGACACCATGCTTTCCAGTAACTCATTATTTCTATGCTCGTCAGTCTTTCTTGTCACCCCGCTGGTTTCATTGGCTTTCTTTTCTTTTCTATTTTTAAGCTTTGGGTTCTTTTTCACACTTACATTATTGAAGTATAACTGACGAATGACATTTGATATATTCAGGAATACAAGGCAATGTATTGGCACACACCTACAAAGTGAAATGATTTGCACAATGAAGTTGGTTAACACCTCGCACCTTAGTGCGTGTGAGAGCACACCGAAGATGGACTGTCTGAGCAGACGTGAAGTATAAAATACATATGATCAACGACAGATGTCATATTGTGCAACACATCTCCGGAATTTATTCATCTTACAACTTGTGTGGACCCTTTGACTAACAATTCCCATTTCTGCTACTCTGACCTCCGACCTTTGGTAACCACCCTTCTGCTATTTCTATGACTTCCACTTAGATTCCACATGTAAGCGACTTGTTTTCTCTGTAGTCAAGTCAAGTTTATGAGTCAGGTAATGAGTTAATGAGGACGAGGATGAGGTATTTCTCTTTACGTATTTATATAATCTCTGAACTATTCAACACTCCCTTTGCTGATGGTAGTTTAATTCCAGTTATTTCCAAGTTATTGCAAAATCTGTAGACATCTTTAAGTATTGAAAATAAAAACAAATCTTTCTGGAGTTTTCCTGCATTTTTCCTCTTTCACTCTCTTCCCATACCACCTTTTTTTTTTTTTTCCTCAGGGTAACAAAGATAGAGTTTTATCCAGGAAAAACAAAGAAAATTTAGCATACTTCCAAAGAGAACTGGAAGTGAGTCCCTCTCATGGAGGAGAAAAGGGGAGAGAGATGGTCTTGCCATATCGTCTTGACACCCTCTCTATTCTCTCAACTCCCTCGTGTACTGGCCACAGTTCTTTGCAGGGCATCCTTGGGTCACAGTTCAATAAGAAATCTTCCCCCTGGTTAAGACCTTTCTCACCGATGTATGCTCCAATAACCCCCAAGAAACATGGCACGGAGTAGAACAGGTAATGCTCTTCCAGCAGCGAGTGTCATTTAGAGTTTTGTTTTAGACGAGAATGTTAATTCAGAGACTCCGGCCTTATGCAATCAAACTTCGCCTTTTATCAAGTTAATAAGTGAATTAATCATGCAGGAGTGGAGGAGGGCAACAAAGATATCTGTACATGCCAGTGAGGGTTCGGCTGATCCCAAAGACAATGAGGTTCATGTCGGAGGACATGCAAAGTCATCACAAATAAAATTCATGTTTGTGTTTCCAGCTTAATTGCTCATGGTTAAAAGGAAAATAATAGAAACGAGGTTTTGTTTACATAAAGCGTGAAACTTTGTCCTGGGAACTTTGTCCTCTTAATAATCCCCAGCAATGTGGACATTGGAAGATGACTGACTATGTGGACTTTTCACATAAAGAGCAGAGGGAGCCAGTTTGGAAGTGAAGAATTTCACAATGGCAATGCACAGTAATGATTCCCTCTGTGGCTGCTGGGGGGACGCTGCCTTCACCTCGTCGGCATCTTTCTGTTTGAAATTAGCCACAGTTTGCTCCCCAGGTAAAGCCACCCAAACATCCTTTTGTGTGCCGACCACCACAGTACTAGGGAACACTGCGCTGCTGAAAAACAGGGTCTCCAGAGTACTCCATTTCACTGCAGATTTTGGAAAATGATGTAATGAATCCACTGGAATAACACCCTCTGTCAGCGCAATCGTGTCTCCTGCTCCCATGAAGTGTGAGGAAGCTGGGGCTGTGCTCTGTCAGAGTGAGGACAGCAGGGGGCCCTTCAGACACATCCCCAGGTCAAACGCATGCCCAGCTGGCTGGCAGTTCTCCTATTGTCTCCTCTGGCACCCCCAATCACGTTCTCTCCCACCTCATCCTGGGCCTTCATGGCTTTTGGGGGGCTGGGCTTCTAACTTGCTTGAAACTTCACTTTGTCTTGCAGATTTCCCAGTAAACAGTGCCTCAGCCCCCCAGCTCCTTTGTTTCTCTCTTCTAACCATCTGCCCACTGTACTCTCCCATGAGTGACCGCAGCCCCCAGTCAACATCTGCTCATCGCGGTGCTCTCTGCCTCCAGTTGCCAGAGATCCAGCTTTGCTCTTCCCTCCCTCCTTGTGCTTCCCCTGAACATATCAGTCCTTACCACTGCAGTTCACAAGAAGGTTCCCTGAAAATAGGAGCCCCTGAACGGTCAGGAAGAGTCAGAAATAACTTTGAATCTTTGAATCTTCTTGTTCCTTCATTGAAACAAAAACAAATGCAAACCAGCAGAGCAAGGAGTTTGGCCCCAAGGGCCTGAGAATTGTTGTGAGGGTAGGAAGCAGGCAGGACCTGCCCGGCACAGAGCAAGTGGTCAGCAGGTATTTGTCCCTTGCCCTACTTAATGTCACTCACTCTTTAAAGCATGACTATGCTACCTGTTATTTCTTACAACTTTTCCTCCTCTTCCCACTTTGGCCCCAAATATCTTCTATCAAATTGTTTTATTTTCCCTTAAGGAGAGTTCTATACCTCTCATCTCCTGCCTGTCAGCCCCTGAATATTCTCCCATTGTCCAATCAGTGCACACCTAACATCTTTAAAGGGCACAGAACACAGTTCATTAGTCCTGGTGGGTGTTTCAGGGCTCAGCAAACACACACAAAAAAAGACAACCATGCAAAGAAAGCTGTAACTTCACAGAAGAAAGCAGCAAAGGGTGCTGGGCCTGGACTGGGCAGGAATTCACGCAGGACACTGAGGACGTGCAGTGAAAACAAGATGGAGCCAGGCAGGCTGGGCCCACAGGGTGCAGCTGGTCTGGCTGGGTTAGGTCCCAAGTGACTTCTACCTCCCGTGTCCCATTCTTACTGTTTGTAAATTTAGCTCCCCCTCTAAAGATACCTATTTTGAGTAGTTCAGGAGAGTTGGTTTAGGAGATTATCTTTGAACTACAATATTGTTTTAGGTCTTAGGTTACCCTGATTATTGTTTTAAGATAGAGATTAACATGCTTTTTACTTTGAACTTTTATGTATAAAACTGTGATCTTTGGAACTGTAAGAACAGAACAGTTTTGGAGAGGTTCCTCTCAGTGTTCTCCAAAATCTCCAGCCTTGTGTCAAAGTTTGGTGGACCAGTCCTGATCTCTGCATATTGGCTGACAGTGACAGGCCGCTGGACCCTCCTCATCTGGTAACAGGTAACAACACCTCCCCTAGCGAGCATCTCCACCCACAGGGCCCACTGCATTTTGCTTTACTTGGGGGAAAGGGGTGATTCAGAATTTCCCCCCAAAACGATTTCAACTTTATCCACAATAGACTTCAGGGAGTTGACAGCTGCTGACACTGGTGAGCTCCTGCTGGTGCCAAGCTAGCTTAGTGCAGCCCTCAGGTAATCAGTACCACTCTGGGCCAGATGTTCCGAATCCTCAGGTTAGGTCAGGTAAGGCAGGACACTGAGATGAGTTAGACAAGGTGCCTCTCTCCAGGGGGAGACTTGAACTCAGGCAGTCAGGCCTGAACAGTGGGAGGATCTGTGGAGAGGGCATCAGATGCCAAATGATCATGGGATCCTGACCTGAATAAATCCAGAGAAAAATTCTACCCTGGGGGGAAGGAATGAGGGGTGATTAGCTAAGGCCTGGGCCTGGGGTTGGGAGGAGAGCAGTTATTTGGTATTTGGGTAATTGGTATTTGCCTCCAGGCTGATGCAGGCTTCCCACCCTTCCTCTTCCCCACAGTGCAGAGCCCTTGGGCTGAAAAGGAAGCTTTTAAAGGAGCCATTAATCTGTGGCAGGGAATTTGGCAGGAGTGGCAGGGGCCTTGCTGGGCGCCCGGTGTCCCGCTTTAAAACGTGGTGGATTGTGGACTTGTGCTCCTAACAGTCCCAGCCGTGCGTGGATGGGAAGACCTGCCTACCTTTGTCCACAATTAATAGCTTCAAAGATTTTAATTTCTGTCTAATTAGTATAGGAAAGATATTCTCGCACTGTTTATATTCCTGTTTGCTAGAAAGGAAGGTCATTTTTCTATGTATTTTTTTGGCATTTTAATTTCCTCTTCTCTGACTTGTCTGTTTATACCCTTTGTCCGTTTTTCACTTTTCTTCTGGGTTCCTTTCTGCCTTTTCCTTATTGATCTGTAGGAGTTCTTTATATAACTCCAGTCATAATCCAGCACTACAGGCGACGTTGCTGCTTGTTATGTATGTTGTAAATATTTCCTCTCTGTTGCTCACGTGCATTTCAATGTAGTTTGTGGTAGCTTGTGTGGTATGCGAGTCCCCTAAAAAAAGCACTTGTTCATGTGGGCAAGGATATCTACTAGTGTAACTGTAGAGAAGTATCTAGGATATCTACTAGTGGAACTGGGAGAAAGTTGAAACAACCCCAATCTCTTTCAGCAGTGGAATGTTTGATTAAATGACATGTAGCCAGCCTAGGGCCTGCTCCTCAACATTTTAGAGGAATAAAGTGCAACCATTTTTATTGATATGGAAGTGTCGTCAAGATTTGTTATTTGGCGACAAAATAGGTTACGGAATGATAGCTCAATATTTAACATTTATTGAAAATAAATTTATCATTTATTGAAAACATACACACAAGTAACAATACTATATATTTCCTGTGAGTGTGTATACAGAGAGACAAGGAGAACAGAGACTGCGTGTGTATATATATTCCTTTTTTTGTATATTTATAAAGGTATAAATATACTCCTGTGGGTATCCTATGAGCATATTTTCTGGAAAAATATATAACAAATTGAAAACTGAAAACTGTGATTACTTCTCCAGAAATGGAAAGGATACAACACTTGGGCTAGTAAGAGCTTCTGTATAATATTTAAACATTTTACCAGGAGATTGTTCCTGAACATTGTATACTTTAAATCAACTATGAGAAGAAAACACAAAAGGGGAAGGCATTTCCAAAATAGTAGTTGAAAGATTAAAGAAAGAAACTGGGAAACCTGGCAGCTCAAGTCGGTGGCTGAGAGTGATGGCGACTGCAACAAAGACAACAGCGGGGATGAGAGGACAGGCTGGCATGGCCCCTCGGAGGTGTCCCCAGCTGTTCTGAGTGCTTCACATATTACCTGTTTAGTCCTCACAAAGGTGTTATCGTGATATTTCCAATAGACACACCCAGTGCCCTGGATCCTGTCATCTACATAAACTCTCATCAAAGTGTCTGCATTTCGCCAGACAGTGTCTCCCTGGAGGAATTCCAGCAAGTGAAGTACTCTCCACCTCTTAGGACTAACCGCTGTTTGGCACTTTGGGGAAGCTTAGGCAGCCTTAGGAGTCACTGATGGGCCTCAGAAGGCCCTGAAGGCCACAACCCTGCTTTTATCTGATTGTGGCTGTGTCCCTCATGCTTTAGCCTTCCAGCCAGGTCTGGCCTTAGCTTCTAGTCTGCCACCGCACTGCCCGTTCCCATCCCTCAGGTGGGCGATTTAATCCCCATGCACTCTTTCTCCTCAAACTCTTTGTACCAGCACCCCAAAAGGAGATGACTGCTGACAAGCTCCTGAGTTAGGCAGGCTAGCGCATCCTAAATTCACTTTCTGTTACCTCCACTCACCCTCTGGGGACAATGAAGGTCAGTGTGCTCAGACAAGGTCAGACCCACCACAGGCCGTCCAACCTAGTGCTTGACCATCAGCTGCTGTGATAGAAACCTGAAAGCACATTGGCCTCCTTGCCTGCACATGGCCCCGTGGGCCTCCCTGAGGGGGTGCAGCACCCAAGGAGGTCTCACTTGCCCCCACTATATTCCAAAGGAAAGTTGTCTCCATCCTGAGACCTAATCTTTCTAGGGCGCAAAGGAGCCAAAGAAGGGTCTTGTGGCACCCATCCACTGTGTGAGGCCAAGGATTATTTTCTTTGAAAGAAAAAAATTATTTTTTCCTAAATTTGCTTGCAAGTTTCATAATTCATTGATTTCTCTCTTCCCCCACCCCTGTTGCGACCACATAAATGATCGCCCCCTAAAATCTCTCAGGGCAGATGAGCACACTGTAGTGTTGTGTGTGATGTGCTACCAACCACTTAGAGAGTCAGGAAGAAAGGCAATTAGTGTTTCATGAACTCTTACTTTGTTTCAGGCCCTGTGCTGAGTTAACATCATAGGGGTGAAAACTCTATTAGCTAATGAAATCTTTACTCCTGGTTAAAGAGAAATATGACTGAAGTTACTTTCTCACTGATGCGATGCCGCCCCTGTTACAAATCATCATTGTTGAGATTGCTGAAGGTTCTCCTTTCAGAATTCCCTTTATAGACCTCCCTTGGTTCTGAGGGGCAAAGCCACCAGAGAAGAGGCTACAAGCTTGTTTCTAAAAGGACTTCTTTTTCTCTTCGTCTTCCCGGATAGGCAGAACTCACTCTATATGCCACACTGCACGCGGTAGGTCACATGTTACAAAATCAGTGCAAGAAGGGAACTATCATGATGATTGTCTCAAAAGTGAGGGTAAAAAAGGAAAAAAAGGATGCCACAGAGAAAGGAAAAGTCTGACTTTGAGTGCACGTGGGCTGGGCTGACAGGGAGGCTGAGAGCCCGTGGAAGGGCAAGTGCATGAATCAAGGACAGCTTGGTCCACTCCAGCTCGCCGCTGTGGGCTGTCTGTTGTCCGGAGGCAAGATGCTAGAGAGTGGTCTTTAAATTTGCATTTCTCATGAAAGGGCCAGACCAGCACCCTTTTGTCATTTACTACATAAGCTCTGTTCCTAGCCCCTCCACCTCCCTCCACCCCAACCACCACCAGGTAAACCCGCAGGGCCACTCCCTGCTGCCTCCCCCATCCCTGGCTGCACAAATTACTGAGCCACTGAGTAAATCAGCTTAGGCAACAAGTTACCATATCAGGCAATAAGTCCCCGACTGCCACCTTAGGCAGA
>CAUYQV010113678.1:0-65748 GCA_963574575.1 Galagoides demidoff
GTCCAGTGGACATTTTTAATCCTTTCACTACTATGGAAGTTGGGTTTTGTTAAAAAAAATTTGAGTGAGTTAACCTTGGTGGTAGAGTATTGTGCTGATGATTGTGGAGGATGGGTCTGAGAATATCCTGGAGAGCTGATTAAGTTATGGTAAATTTCTTCAACATGTGAATGTCATTCAAGTATTTAATTTCTCCACCATAGATGAAACTCAGTTTCATGTCACCATGAAACTAGCCATGTCACACTAGTGGGTCCTCTCTGGGAAAGAGATCCAGTTTTTAGTGGCTCTCTCCCATGGAATAGAAAAAGAAGAGATCTGAACTCTGCTCCTGGCAAATATTTTTAATCCAGAGAAAATAGAAAAGTTGATGCTGTAGGAAATAGGGAGAACAACTGTAGGAGCAAGGTCCTGGAGAAAGTGAGAGGTGGTGGACCCAGTCCAGTGGAGAGGGTGACAGTAGATGGAGCACAGACTCTGATATCCCATAAAAACAAGAGGCTGTGCCAACCATGCAGGCAGATTCAGGTGGGTGAGTAAATTTGGTAGGGGGTATATGCAACTATCCTATCCATACTCATTGGTTCTATTTTCCTGTGAAATAAGGAACAACTTAATCAGCTGAGGATGAGGAAAATTAGAAGTGGTGATTGAGATTTAAAGAGAGAGGAAATAATGAGAAACATTTATTTAAAAAGTTGGAGCATGATCAATTCACTGTATACACATGTAGATGTGCACATACATGTGACTGTTTATATAGATAGTCTCCAACTTACAATGGCTTGATTTAAGATTTTTCAGCTTTTGGATGACATGAAAGTGATATGCATTCAATACAAACTGTACCTTGAGTACACATAAAACCATTCTGTTTTTCCCTTTGAATACATTATTCAATAATTACATTAGATATTAAGCATGCTATTATAGAATAAGCTTCTGATTATATTATTTTGCCCAATTATAGGCTAATGTAAATGTTCTGAGCATGTTTAAAATAGGGTAGGCTGAGTTATGATGTTTGGTAGTCTAGATATATTAAATACATTTTTGAATTACAATATCTTCAACTTACAATGGGTTTGTTGGAACATAACTCCATTGTAAGTTGAGGAACATCGGCACACATATGGAAAATGTGCATTAGATTAGATTACCTCTAAGGTGAAGTTTAATTTGTAATACCTATAAATTGTTTTCATGCCCTGATGAGCTGTTTTTGTATGCATTTTGTACTGTTTCTGATATTTCTTCTCTCACTTGATCAAGTCATAATCCACTACACAAAATAAAAGTTATGGAAGGAATGAACACTATTTCAGAAATAAAAATACTTAGAGTGGACAAAGTGTTTCCAGAAGCATGCTGAGAAGATAATTGCTGCCTGGGTTTTACCTGATGTGCCATTTCTCACTCTCATGATACAGACTGACTGGGATAAAGAGAAGAAAATGATAATAAAGATAGAGATCTTTATATTAGAATGTACTACATTCACTATATTTTTCATGCTCATTTACACAGTTTACTTCATTTTTTCACTCTACAGAAAATAAAATCTTTAGAATAGCAGTAGTAATTCTTGGCATGTGTTAGAGCCAAATTCAATGCTTTTGTAAGAAGCTTGACATTGACACCTTGCGTGCAAATTTTGGTCATTCTATTTCATAAAGTGCTGTCAGCTCAAGGAAATTTGTGGTAATGCTGTAATGAGACAATCTTAAGTGGATTAATAATATAGGATTTTGGTGAGAATTTAATATGATAATATATGTAAAGCATGTAATGCCAGGTATATATATATTGGATACTCCAAAATCTTATCTGTCGTTGTTATTAACATTATCGTTATCATTTACTCTTGGTGTTACCAAAACATCTGGATCAATGTCATGAAGTTTATTTTAATACATAAATTTATGTCTTGGGACATATCCAGGATAACATAGTTTATTATGTATGGTAGGGCTTTGGATACTGACTCATATCCTGCATAAAATAAGATCATTAATGAATGGGACATATCTTGAAAGTTCTTATAAACCAATACTATAACCAATAAAATGATTAACTAAAAACAGTTAACTTTTTTATTTGCACATTTTTTTTATCCTCTACTGATAATTATCATGTTTAAGAGTCAAATAGTTGAGGTCTGTATAGTTGCATAGACATTGAGTCAAACTGCAGAGTCTCAGGCCCCATAAGACTGTCCTCACTTCTAACACTGCCCTCAAGTTCAGGGGTCCTCAAGGCCACTCTTACTTCAAGTAAGCTGACCATAAATTGAGGGATTCTTAGGACCATGTTCAGTTTCAATAATTCACTAGAATGACTCATTGAATTCAGATAAACTCTGTATTTATGATTATAAATTTATTTAAGTGAAAGGACAAAAATTTGAACCAGCCAAAGGGATGACACTAACATTGAAGTCTAAGAATATCCAGTGCAAAGTGGTTACTCTCTCTCTATTGTGTCCTGATGACACTATATCCTCCTTGCTATGATGTGGGACAACACTGAAAGGTTATTGTCACCTGAGACTTTGGCATCCAGAGCTTTTATTGGGGGCTTGATCACAATCTGCTCTTGTGGTTCATTCTCCTGAAAATCAGACCAATGCTTTTAGAGTCTCTGTTTAGGAGATTAGGATTGATATTTCATGGATCAAAGTCTCCATCACAAATCACACTCTTAAAGTGTCTGAGAGCCAAATCTCCTAGGCAAACAAAGACACTCTGACCAGGCAACCAGTTCCAGGGGTCTAGAGATCACCTCTCAGTAGCTGAGGGTAAAGGTCAGATTTTTCTTTGGGTAAAATTAATTCTTCATTACACAGTGGTTTTGTCACAAACTACAGATACTGTTAAGTTTGTTTGTTTGTTTCTGTTTTTAGTTTTTAGAAATTGTTTTAAAAATAATTTAGTTTGGTTTTATAATTATATGAAATATGGGAAGTTTCAAATCTAAAATATAATGGATATTCAGAGACGTTAGCATCTGTCTCTATCCCCTTGCTCTATTCCATCACTCTTCTGTAGGCAACTTTTAGTTTTATTTTATAGCATATCTTTTAATTTTCTAATGTAAGAAAACGTGTATATGAATCTGCATGCCTCCCTTTGTAGATGAATAGTAGTCCCAGTAGAATCTTTTGAAGAGTCCTCCTCTTCATAATTTTGCAATACCATCTCTGTCACCTAGCATGTCCATTGCAGGTCTTTTGATGCCCTATCCTCTGATCCATTGATCTATCTAATACCAATACTACATTGTCCTAATTACAGCAACTTTATAATAAGGCTTGATGTGTGGTGGGAAAATCCTACTGCCTTATATTTTTTCTTCAAGGAAGTCTTGGCTTGTCTTGGTCCTTTGGGATGTTTGATAAATTTCATGTTCATCTTATTAAATTTTTTCAGAAAGTACTGTGATATTACCAAAAGGAGATTATATCATCACGTTTGTACATGAATATTGTGAGAACTGGCATTCTTAACATAGTTTCTTTCAATCCATGAATATAGTGTATCTGTTCCTATATTTAGAACTACCTAACTATTTTTAGTAAGGTTTTATAATTTTCTTCATAATGATCTTATCTATATTTTGTTAGATTGTTTGTATGCACTTCATATTTTTGGTATGATAATATCCAGCTATTAATACTATAATAGTTGGATACTCTAAATAGTAGCCTTCTCAAAATTTTGATTTATGTTTGTAGATAGTATACAGAAATAACATAGATTTTTAAAATATTGATTTCATATCCAGAAAATATGTTAAAATTTTATAGATTATAATAATTTATCTTCTTTTACATTTGTGGCATATCCAATTATATCATTTTGACAATGATAATGATATTTATTTCTTTTCCAATCTTTTTACCTTTTTTCTTATTAATCTGCATTAGCTAGGATATTAAGTTCTTGACGTAGAGAGCATCCTTTTATTGCTTTTAATCTCAAAGGAATAGACTTTAATATTTCACCATGTTGAATGATGCTTATTTCTTCTTTGTAAATAAAACAGAAATCACCTTTTATAACTAGTCTGCTAATTCATTAATGAGTGTTGAGTGCAATGATTTATTTGCCTCTATTTAAACATCAGGTGCCTTTTAATAGATTCATTGTAATTAATTTTAATACATTAATTAATTGATTTGTTTTTTAATTTTAATCCAACTTTGTTTAAGATTAGGATTATCTTTAAATTTTTTTTATTATAATGTGGTAATATATTTACTTTTATCATTGTTTCACATTAATTTGAGGATACAAAGAATTAGGTTACAATGTTTGCATTTGGTAGGTAGCATCACTCTTATAATTTTGCCCCATTCCCAAAAGCTGTGCCATACACTCTAACATTTTGTCCATTCCCGCTTAACTCTTTCATTTTCCCCCTCCCTTGTTCTCCTGCTCCCTCCCCCCCTTGAATGGATTTGAATTTTTCTCTTATGTGTACATGTATTAGATAGCCTACTGGCTTCATATTAGTACTAATTGCATTTCAATTCTCGTGGACACTTTACTAAGAAGAATGTGTTCCACCTCCATCCAGGTGAATACAAAAGATGTAAAGTCTCCACCTTTTTAATGGCTGAATAGTATTCCATGGTATACATGTACCTCAGCTTTTTAATCCATTTCTAGGTTGGTGGGCATTTAGGTTGTTTCCACATTTTGGCGATTATAAATTGAGCTACAATAAACAATTTAGTGCAAATATCTTTATGATAAAATGATTTTTTCTTCTGCGTAGGTGTGTAGTAATGGGAAAGCAGAATCAAATGGGAAGTGTAATGTGAGTTCTTTGAGGATTCACTGTACTTCCTTCCAAAGAGGTTGTATTTGTTTTGCAGTCCCACCAACGTTGTAAAAGTTGTTTCCTTCTTTCCACATCCACACCAGTGTCTGCAGCTGAGACTTTGTAATGTGTACTATTCTAGGATTATCTTTTCCTATGATAATTTTATTTGGTCACAAGGTTACAGTCTTTCCATACATTGCTGAATTTGTCTTGCTAATACTTCATTTAGGAATTTTACAACTTTGTTTATAGCAGTTTATATTTCACTTTTCTATTACTGCCAATGTTAGGCTGCAGTATCAAAGTTATGCTAGGTTCACAAATGTGTTAGAGGAATTTCTTTTTTAATTTACAGAAGAGTTTGTATATGATTTATATTATTATTTTTAGGAAGTTTTAACCTGGAGCTTTCATTGTCAAAAAATTTTGGTAGATGCTGAGAATTTTTTTTTTCTTCAGAGACAAAAGAAGAGGTAAGCATCCCAGAACATTCACCATAATGGAGATAATTATGATTACTTCTTGAGTCTGTTCTAAAGTTTTAACAAGGAAACAATAAAAAGTACCCAGCACAGTTTATAGACAATGGTACATCAATAAAAGAATTATATAAAAATGTATTAATTTTTTTGTCTAGTCGTAACTCTACGTTTGTGTGGTCATTGTGTGGTCATTGTAGCTATTGTGGTCATTGTCATATTCTTATTTTTTATGAACTCTCAGAAGGACAAGGGGTTTGTTAATAGTTATATCTATTCTCTGCCTTGTTTGAGTATGTCATTATAGAATCTACCTCTGGTCTCTGTAATTTAGGAAATAAATAGTCTTCATTCTTGCTAAAGAATCAGGATCCCCTACTAGCTTAGTAGAGGCTGTTTCTCGAGACTTTAGGTTGAAATGTGGTAGTCACCCTCTCTAGTGTCAACAACTGAACAATGAATCCTCACTATTCATGAGTTCCCTCTAATGTGACACATTAGTTCAAGTGAAATGAAATCCCAGTAAGATTTTGAAACCTGGGTTCTATTTCTGCTTCTGACACTGTGTGATCTTGTACCAAGCATCTGGATCTGGACCTCTGCCAGCCTTGGTTTCCTTGGGAAACCAAGAGATTAAATTTAACACAGGGATTAAAATTGCTATCTAAAATCTATTCCAGGTTTCAGACTGTGAGACTTCTCTGACTGAATCTAAGGTCTGATATGCTACTACTATGGCAGTTTGGGCTGACTTAAGCAATCTTTTCTTTTTGCCCACCTTGTTAAGTTTCTGAACTGTTTGGGTGTTGTGACTGCTGAGTGTCACCTCGGGGCTTGCTCCATTGCAGTGGTGAATTCCATGATCCCTACATAGAATGCAAATGGAGAGTGATATTGGCTAAAAGCAGTAAGTGGTTTTGTTGTTAGCATGAACAAAAAGTTTCACTTTTCTTCTTCCTTTTCTAACTTCCACTTTTTTTTTTCTATTTAGCTCAGCAAAAATGTTAAACATCACACATATTTTTCATTTTGGAAATTCAGAATGAAAGATAGACTCTGGTAATAGCATTGGGGACAGACTGGAAGAGCCAACAAATGGTTCAGAGAGGGGTGGATCTCATCAACGGAATGTTTGAAACACCATGTAGAGGCGGAAAATGCCAAATATTTATGTGCTGGGCTCTTTTCTTGACAGGCTCGTGTCATTGCAGTGGGTGCTGCCACTGCCAATCTCTGTCAGATTCTCTCCATTGTACTGTGCACAGTGGAAAATTAAAAATAGAAATAGTCATACTATTGCCTCCTCTGAGCTGGAAAAAGAAGTGTTTCCCTATTAAACAAAAGACCCGGAATATTAGCACTGTCAGAATGTGCAGAAGTGTATGCATGTATGAAATAGTGTTTGCCTGTAATAGACATTGCCCTCTATAGGGAGAGTGCTGGACTGCAAGGGGGGGTCCATGGGGTTTCATGCCAGTTCTGCCTCTGTGTGACCATTAGCAAGTGCCTTCTTCTCTGAGGGCCTTGGTGTCTTACCCACTTATGATAAGGATGCTGAATTAGGTGACTCTCCAAGCCCTAATGGCAGGCGTTTCTGATATAGTGATTTTTAACTGGAAGTTAAGTGATAAGAGATTTCATCTTAGTTCAGTTAACAATCAATACCAGACAAATCACAAATCTCTTTGTGTTGTTAGTTAATTAGATAGGAAAATTCTTTTCATACCACCTGCAAAAGTTGTTTTGCAGCTTTGGGAATAAATGTCTTTTTTAAACCCATTTTTCTATCTGTACTCATTACATAGAGTGGGATTAAAGAGAACTGAGTAAAAATCCTCCTTCCTGAACTTCGCATCTGTGTGAATATGGGGCAATGATTGAACTTCTCTGAGCCTCGTTTTCCTCATGTACATGGCGGAATACATCCCAGGTTTGTTCAGAATTAGACATGATAAACTATTTATTGCTTAGAAAAGTTCTTGGTATGCAGAAATGAACAGAATAAATGGTCATTACTGTTTTGTTTTTGAGACAGATTCTCACTCTGTGTCCTGGGTAGAGTGCTGGGGTATCCTAGCTTACAGCAGCCTTCATTTCTTAAGCTCAAGAGATCCGCTTGCCTCAGACCCCTGAGTATCTGGGACTACACAACACCCAGGTAGTTTTTCTACTTTTAGTAGAGATTGGGATGGGGATGTCACACTCTTGTTCAGGCTGGTCTCAAACTCTTGAACTCAGGCAATCCACCTGCCTCAGCCTTCCCAAGTGCTGGGATTACAGGTGAGCCATGGTGCTCCGACATATTACTATTTTCAAATTATCAAGTGTTGTTTTTGCAATAAAGAATCTGAATATCTGAGTGTTGGTTCATGTGAATTTCACAAAGGACTCTGTGGTGACCCAAAGGTGGGCAGGGGTTTCAAAAAGAGAAGTGGTTTCCTATCAAGGCACATCTCTGAGATGCACTGTGCTTGAGCTGGCCTCTGCTTTCTGCATGCATGGCCCAGACCTGCCTCACCACGTTGTTCATGATCACTAATGTGCTGTTCTTACTTCTGTGCCTCCTTCACACCTGCCCACTCTGGTTCAACAATGATTAATAATCCACCGTCCTTGTTAAACAAAATTTTATCTTTGGGTTTTATTTGGAAAAAGTTTTGTTTGTTAAAATGCAAGGACCAAATTTACTGCCACATTTAACTAAGGCAAATTAGAGACAGAAAATACAGATTAGAGTTTTACATAATTTTAGAGCACAGGAAGAAATTGATATTTTAGTATCTTTATGTGTGTGTCTTGTGGGTGGAAGAAATTGTTTATTGACTAGGACTATAAATGTGATTGAGCAGGGTGTTTGCGGTTTGGCTAAGGAAGGGAATAATAGAGGAGGAGATACCAGACTGTCACCAAGGCTGAGTCAACTATTCAATATTACCTAGAAAAGGACTTGTTATGACACTTGAAATTATTTCTCAACTACCAATTTTACTACTAGCAAAAACATTTCAAAAATATTATTAAAATTACCCATAATCAAAGATTCATAAGATTTTTGTGGTTCATTATTATGGACTAAAGTAGTTCACAGAAGTTTCCATTTGATACTTACTCTTCATTTCTTAAACCTTTATATCCCAGTAAATAAGAGTGTTTACAAATCTTTAAGAAAGTCTCCTTAGATCAAAGAAAAATAAAAGTAACCACTGTCATTATTGAAATGAAAGATTCATATTAGATTGTTGTTGTGTTGACCAAAGTATCTTCTATAGGGGCCACAAGTCGGGATGAATAGTTGAAGAGTAAGTATCAAATGGAAACTTCTGTGAACTACTTTAGTCCATAATAATGAACCACAAAAATCTTATGAATCTTTGATTATGGGTAATTACAACAACAATCTAATATGAATCTTTCATTTCAATAATGACAGTGGTTACTTTTATTTTTCTTTATTACCTGGATGGAACGGGAGAACATTTTAAAAATGAAGTATGAAGAGAATGGAAAAACAAATGCAGCATTTACTCAATACTAAATTGGACTAGTCAATACACACGTGCACATATGGAAGTCAAACTCAGTGGAAATCAAATAGGTGGGAGGGGAGGGTGTTATTCACACCCCAGGGGTGCAATACACTCTTTCTGTGTGAAGGGCATACTTCAAACTTTGACTAATTATGTATCCAAAACATGTATATCTCTGTAATATTCTGAAATAAATAATAAAAAAAGAATATATGTAGAGAGAAATTCAAGGAAAGAAAGTAATAATCTATGTTGGATGTCAGTAGGAAAGGGAAACATGAGAAGTTGATCCATCTTGATGATGTATACCTCTGATAGAAAGGGTTACCGAGAAGAATAGTCTGATGAGAATGAAGGTTTTAGGTTAGAGAAAATGAGTTATGGGATCACATTTTTGATGACTTATCAGAAATGTGAATTCTAATTGGGAGTTAGTGAAAGCCAAAGAATAGGGATCAAAATTTCAAAAGTGGTATTTTAACTAAAGCATTATGCAGAATGATGTGCTGGAAATGTTGGTCTTGGTTCTTTTTCTCTATTTTTTTCCTATTTTAGTTTTTAATTTCATCAAACTTATATACATGGACATAATTTTAAGTGGCAAATATTCTACAAGGCTGCTTATGAAAGCCAGTGATCCTTCGGATCTCCTTCTTCTACTTCTTGAATGAAAACATGTTCACACTTTTAAATTTAAATACTTTTTGTTTACCTACCTCTAAGTAACAAGCTTACACAGCTATGTTCTGATTTTCCATAAACCCACTTCCTGTTTTCTGATCCTTCCACTGTGTAGCTATTTGAAACCATTTTTTCCCTCTAAGCTTTTCTCTTTGTCCTGCTGTTTTGAATTTTCACAGAGATATTACTGTGGGTGGGTCTATTTTCATACAATGTGCTGGACACTCAATAGACCATTTATGCTGGAATCTTACATACTTCAGTTCTGGGGGAAAAATGTTATAATTATGTAATTGATGACTTCCTCCGTGTATTTTCTTTATCTCCAGATCTTTTTGTTATTTGGAATTTTCCTCTAATTTTCTTATTTTTCATGCCTATTTCACATATTTTGTCCCTTTCTAGGAGATTCCTGTGGCTTTATCTTTGATCCTTCCAGTGCTTCCCCCACCATTTCTGTTCTCTTGTTTTTAATTTCTGAAAGCCTTCATGCATTCTCAGATGTCCTTTTTAGATTGTTTCCTCTTATTCCTTTGTAGCTGTAGCCTCTTCTCTTACCTACCCAAAGATATTGACAATAGTTGTGAAGACATTTTCCCCCTCTAGTGTTTTTGTTGTATGTGGCCCTTTTCTATTTGTTTTAGCCTCCCACTTTCCCAGGAGAGGGTTTTTCTTAAATTTATTTTAGCAGGTGACTCAGATGGAAGGAGAAATGTCAAATTTTGGTGGGAAGTCTGAGCTCATGCCTCATATCTGAGGCTAATTCCTTGGTTCTCCACTGTCGAATCACCTAGCTGGGCTGCCTTGCTAGCACAGTTATTTAGGTCTTTCCTCTCAGACTACAAAAAAGATGACTCAGTCTCATGCATCAAGTGTGTAATTCTGGTTGACCACATTCCAAGATTCAACAAAGGTGGGAGACTCAGCCTTCAGAGTATAAACTGTGTTAATCTTTCCAATGACACAATAGAACACTGAAATTCGCAGTCAAAAATAATCAGCTTATTGTCTCCAAAACAATGAAGCTTTAGTCTTTCTTCATGACTAGAGAGTATAGTGGCTCACGGGCACAGAGTGATGGAGGGGATCTGTACCTTCTTTTTTCTTAACCAGATTTTTAATCTGTCCTCTCATTTTTAGATCCACCTTAGATCTGCTTCCAGAGGAGCTTTGTACTCTGGAATTCTGAATATTTTGAGAGTTCTTCAGTGTTAGTAGGTTGCTTCTTGGCTTCTGTATTTCTGGCTAACCACTCAGTCTTTTCATGTCCTTTATGCCATTTATTACTCCTTTATTTCATTTCAGTATTTAGTTGCTATTGCCTTTTAATCTAATATCTCTGTTCTTGGTATTTAAGTCTTAAAAATTATCTTTCATTTTTATGAGATTTGGAAATCAATTGAAGAAAGATGTAAGTGCTAAATTCTCTCTTTAGCCAGAAGTTTCCACCAGCTTTATTTTTGTTTTATTGGTCTGGGAATACTGGAGACAAGTTAGAAGATGAGAATAGAAATAATATGTAAAGTAAAGAGGATTTGGACCAGAAAAACATCAATAATGTATGTTTTCCAAGGAAGATTCAGCAGAATGGGTTGACTCATTTAGATGGAAGAAGTAACAGTTAAAGGTGATGCCAGGATGCTATGTTGGCTAACAGGAATGCTGGTGGTGCCCCTGCTAGAAATTATTAGAGTAGGATTAGAAATTAAGTTTTAAAAAGATAACTCAAAAGACCATGTGTATGCTATTTTTCAAAGTAAATATTATTTGCATATAAGATGTAGACTTTTCTTCTGTTAGTCATTGATTGGGTTCTATTAAAATTCAGCAACAACAACCAAAACCTGCTCCAGCTAGCTTAAGCAATATGTAGCTATTTGTAATTCTGGCTATTTAATTTAAATTTAAATATTTAATTTTTGGTAATTTAAATATTATTTTAATATGGGGAATACATTGCTATAAAATTATTAAAAGTATTACAGAAGAGGACTCTAAGTGTCCTGGAATGACTTCCAGAATAAGATTGCTGAAATCACATGACAGGAGAGTTGCTAGTTCTGTTGCAATTTTGAATGCGGAAATCATAGGCATTCAAGTTCAGGAACTCTCTGGCATAGGTATGGTTAGTCCAGTGATCAGGGCATTGATGGCACCACAAATGTGTGTCAATAATCATGATGGGCAGACATCAGAATGTTTCTGTACACACAGCTAATATCTTTGTAACCTTGTTTCATAGGAGCTACAGCCAAAAATTAGCAAAGTTATTCTTTTTCACTTTTACCTTCCAGATGTTTTGCAAGTGCATACATATCATTAATAGAACTTAATTCCACATTCAGGACTCTAGCTGCAAGGGAGTGTTAAAAAAGTAGGTTTTAATTTTCTTTTTTTTTTTTTTTTGAGACAGGAGCCTCAAGCTGTCCCCCTGGGTAGAATGCCCTGGCATCATAGCTCACAGCAGCCTCCAACTCCTGGGCTCAATCAAGTCTGCCTCAGCCTCCCAAGTAGCTGGGACCTGCCACATAGGCATAGCCTACATAGGCTAGCACCAAGCTTGCAAGTTGCCATTGTACAGCTCATGCCACAATTAGGTTTTTAATAGGGCAATTCCACATTTCTGTAAGTACAAGTGCTTCTAAATGATTGGGTAGATGAAAAGGACAGGGAATCCCTGGGTGTCAACCCACCTCTTTACTTTCTTTTCTGTTATTTGATTATAATGAAAGGATGTAATGATGAAAAATATGCAAGAAAGTAAGACCATGGGTTTCTTCCAGTGGGAACTAATTTCTAACCCTCTTTGGAGGATAGGTCCATAAGTACTGCTGCCATATTAGAGGATTAGGATTAATTTCTGCTGTTGGGAATCAGGGAACCCATTCCTTTCCAGATAGCTTTGGAGAGGGTTGATTGTTATGGTTCAGTGTGGGCACACATCAAGCCTTGCCATCATAGCAAGTTTCTTCATGGGTACTTTGAATGAGCCCTTAAAATACTTATGGGACAAATAGGGAGAAAGTTTTAATAAATTCTTATTAAAGAGTATTTGCTACTGTGTAGTGGGTATAAATACCCTCAAATTCTGGGTCAATTATGAAAAGTTCCTTTTCATATCTCCTTCTAAGATATTTCCATTCAACACATATTTTTGAGAGGATGTGATATGCTAAGCTACTGTTAGCATATTAACTATAATTTTAGGGGATAAAATACTGGCCTTACAATGCTTATATCATCTGTACTCCAATCTGATTCCTTCTAGTCCTTGATCATACAGGCAAACTGTTAGCTACTGACCAAAAATCAATTTAGATCTCTATCTCTGGCCATTATCTCCTTTCAGATAAAGTAGACAACCTGATATGCCACTCAAATTCATGTCCACTAGAGGATTTCCCATCTTTTCCACATGCACAAATTGACTAATTAGCTCTTAAATAAGAACCTAGTGCTGCTGTGAACACAAGGTGGGTCTCTGGTTCCTAAGGGAAAAGGGGCAGTATCATCTATTTTTGCCATTGATCACAATGGAATCATGAAAGAATGTGTGAATAGATCAGCATGTATGCATCAACAGTCACAAACATATGTACACCAAAGACCATTCCTTACTGATGATAGTTTTGACACCCTACTTTTATGTGTGAAGTGTTATGGTGGAAAGGCACTAAATGGAGTCAGAGCCTTACCTTTTGGTTACAATTTTATCATAGACTTGCTAAAAAAAGCACTAAACACTGATTCTGTGTTTCTTCTCCTATAAAGACTATATAACATTTCACCTATTTCTTAGGGTCATAGTGGGATTATAAAAGTGAAATATTAAATGTTAAATAATATATGAAAATGCATATATACAACTTGTACAAAAGATGTTTATCAAAACATTAATGCTTAAAAATATAATAATGGGGAATAATTTAATAAATATAAGTGGATAATTATGTTTTCAAAGAACATTTAATAACTTGGGAATTTTTACTATGAAAATCTACTTAATAAAATTGAATTATGAACCAATGTTCATAAGGAACATTATAAAAGTTAAGAAGGAAAGTTATAAAATTTTAACAATGGTTTTTGAAGATGTGCCGGGTTGAAGAATTATGAGTGATGTTTATTTCATTTTTACTTTTCCAATAGGTACATTGGTAGCAAGTTGAATTTTATAGTCAAAGAAAAATCATTCTAAATAACATTTTAGTGCAATTTGGTCCTTTGGTAGAAATAACAGATTTATAAATGCCCTGTGAAAGTTTCACTAAAACTTGAGAAAAACTACATTGAGCTTAGTTTTCTCCATGTTTAGAGAGCAGACTATCTTAATGATTAACTACAGAGGATGTAAATGAGTAATATAATCAAGCTTTCTCCCCCTCCTTTCATTCTATAGCATTCCAGATTGACATTATTGTGTTTATATTTCCCAGATGAGAAAATTGAGACAGAGAAATTAAATAACTAATCTAGATCCGAATCAAGATCACACAGCTAGAAAGTGGCATATGTGGAATTTGAACTGAGGTGATGTGGGACTTTAGTCTGAGCATTTCATTGCTGTATAGTATAGGGCAGGTTGCCTTTCTTCCTGTCTCTAATCCCTACTTATCGAGTGTTTCTTATCTCTAATAAATAAGACACAGTTCCTACCTTGTAGGGATTTTAATTATAAGCAGATAAACATAAGCAGATACCTTAAAATACAGCAGGATACGTTACTGCAGGATGAATGGGGTCACAGGGGAGTTGAGAGGAAGATACTACTTTTCCAATACAGATAGAGTAGGCATTAGGGAAGGCTCTACCGAGGAGGTGACATTTGATCTGGGTATTGAAGGAGGAAAAAGGAAGCTGTGTAGGCAAAGAAGCAGAAAGCTGGCTCTATTCACCCTTCTATGAAATGGCCTGTGTCTTAGCTTTGTATTTTCTGTATGGTATAAGGTACCATCCCATGTGAGTGAGCACTCAGATAACTTTCACATTTGCAGGCATAGAAGAGGTGGCAACAAAGAGATTTCTGGGACTAGAGCAGGGTAATCTTACATATTCCCTACTATGGTCAAGAGATGCTAATTTCATATAGGAGTTGTTTCTCCTTCCGGGATGATCCCGTTCCTGGAAGAGCCAATAAAACAAGCTGTGCCAGTTTGTGAAATCTCTCAGATGTTTTGGGTTTGTAACGTTGAACTAAAGTGAAGCCCTTCCTTTGCTCTTGGGAAAATATAATTTTCTATTTAGTCTTTTTAAAAGCAAATTTTTCCAAACATTAAAAAATAATAAA
Organism: Galagoides demidoff; assembly: GCA_963574575.1. Lineage (NCBI taxonomy): Eukaryota > Metazoa > Chordata > Mammalia > Primates > Galagidae > Galagoides > Galagoides demidoff. The sequence goes on from CAUYQV010113678.1 coordinate 14,802, forward strand.
TGCAGCACAATTTTTATGAATTGAGAACAAAGAAAACCTCAAAAGAGGTAGAATATAATGTCTTAAACTACAGATTGATTTAACATGCTGAGGTAAGGCATTTATTTAGCACAATTTGCTTGGGGTCTTATTGAATTTGTGTTTAAAACTAAAACCTTCCTAGTTTTAGTCAACACATAGGATGGATATGTCTGTCCAGATTTTCATTGCAGCCAATGAAAATAGGAATTACTTTCTATGCTTACTGATTACCTGCTTAGAATGTGATAGTCTGCACTTACAGTTGCTAGAGGAAGACACAGGGATATGTTTGTTGGGTCTACCAAGGTCTGTAAAAGGCAAAAATACTATTTATGGTGTCTATGCTCATATTATGTTGTCAACAGAAATATGTAACCTCGCAAATCCCATGTCTAAATTTGATTCTTAGTGATTCATATCTTTATATGTTAATAGTATAGTAGTGCTGTGGATTTAGTCCAAAAACTCAATTGTTTCATTATGCTTCACTCTTACTACCCTTGGATAAAGTTGGCTTATGTTAATGAGGTTTTGGAAACAAAATTATAACTGCCTTAGAAACTGTTCTCAAAGTACTGGCTAAACTACTGAGATCTTGTCTTGAGAGCATGTCATAAAATTATTAAAGTGATTGCTATAAATTAATGGTGACTGTCATGAGGAATGTGGTATATTACCATGTTGGAACACAACTGAAAGCAAAATAAATGTCAAGGTTTCTATGGAAGCACTGAGGTAGGTACATTTTACTGGCTCCAAGAGAAAGGGTAGAAAATTGGGAGAGGTCTTTGTAAAAAACACATGAGCAGTTGTGGAAGCTTGTCCTAAGGGAATAATTCAGAGTGAGAAAGGAAAACAAACAAAAAACCCCCCTATTTTCATGCAAATGTTTCTTGTAGCTTTATTTATATTAGCAAAAGTACACTTTTTCCTGCCCAAATTAAAATGTAGTTTATAATTAACTGCCTGCTCTAGTTGACCTCTATCTGACATCCACCTAACACCTCAGCCAATTACATCCAAGAATGAATCATCATTAGTGAATCTGCCCTTCTCCTCTGCCACCTAATATGCATTTCGCATTCTGGGACAATGTATTCACCATCCCCCTGGAACTTCTGCTTGAATTCCTGGAATCATCCTTGATCCTAACAGTCCCTTGCCAGGCACAGTGTGCTGCCCACACACTGTTGGCTCTTTTCCAAAATCCGGGTGGTCATCTAGTTGACTCCTTCACCACGTTTTCTCCACTCTTTTACAACAGCCCCTTAACTTGCCTCCCTGCCTTCAGGATCCTGCCTCTCCCTCTTCCCCTCCTCCAAACGCAACCTTGACTATCCTCTACACATTGCCACAAGTCGTTAAATTCCATCATGACATTCGTAATTAAATTCTATGTGTCCACAAAATAAATTCCAAACTCCCAAGCATTCAGACAATGGAACAAGGATCCCAGTGAATTCTACCATGACATTCTCTCCCACTGCACCCTTATCTGCCCTTCCAGGCCTGTGGTTCCATGTGTCTAGACTTGCACTCTTGAATGTATCCAGCACCCCAGCCTCACTCCAACAGCATTTCCCTAAAGGGCCACCTTTTTCTTGTTCTTCTTTTTCCTTCCTTATGTCATCATGTCAACTGTTTTGTTGCACATGCACCAGTAGTATGACAGTGTGTGTTGTTCTAAACTACGGGTGGTTAATTATTCACATATCTCTGTGTTTCTTCACAGCTTACAAATGCAGTGAAGCCACTGATGTTAGCATTTTCTCTTCCACATTAGTTGCCTACCATTCAAGTAATAATAAACATTTTCTGATTTTAATAGCTCTTAACGTATTTTATTACATTGCCAGACAAAATATTTTATTAACTAATATCTATTTTGATATAAATATAACTTTCTATAACCAGTGTAAACTAAAGAGCTTGGAATCGAATGCTGACATTTATTATTAAACAAGTCAGTTGAGAGTGATGGGAGGGTGTCAATATTTGTTATGCACAAACTATGCGTTCAGCCCAATGCACTGCTGGTCTGTCTATGGGATGGATTCAGTCACTGACTTAAAGGTGCATTTTGTGGATCTACTGTGTCCAGGGTTCTATGCTGGGAGCTAGGAATAAAAAGATTAGCAAGACACAGCTCTACCCTCTGTGGTCTTATAGTGTTCCAAAGGACAATAAGAGTACTGATCACAGTATTGAGCAAGTAATAAAATAGAGGAAGGCAGAGGGTGAGGGGACATGGGAGTAGAGGACAGAATGTTTATTATAGAGAGGGACAATGTAGAACGTCAAAGTAAGACAGTGGCATGTGGGTTTAAGAGTTAATATGGCTTGATATGAGAGAGAGAGAGAGAGAACATGTTGCTAGAAGTTGATGACCTTTGGTGATGAAAGAAAGAGCCCTAAAAGAAGAACTGGGCAATGGAGTCATGAAGCACCCTGCACTGATCTAAGAGTTTAAGTTTTGCTTTGAAGGAAATGAGGAGGCACTGCAAATTTTCAGTAGGCAAATGGCATAATTATAATATTTAAAAAGTAGATTCTACAAATTTTATGCATGCCATTTAATCTTCTATTTACTGGATAGGTGATCTTTATCCCTGTTATGGAGGAGGGAAATGAGCTACCTCTTTATTCTTTACATTCTTCTCGGAACTAACTACACCTCATCATTTACATCTCTGCCCTTACGTCACCTCCTTAGGGTTACCCTGAAAACTTTTTCCAAATTTCTTTTCCTATGGGGGGAAAACAGAACAAGAAGTACTAGAAGGAAAGAGATTTTTAAATACATTGGTTGGTGTAGGTATGATTGAGAAAATGAATTTGGGCAAATGCTAAAGATGGTGAGAGAAGAAAGAAGAAAAGATGCCCTGGGGAAGAGTACCCTGGTATCAGCCAGTGCAAAGGCCCTGAGGCAGGATCATGCTTGCTTTCTTTGAGGCATAACAAAAAGAATGCAGCTGGAGCATACTCCATCTGTCCTTAACAGAATCTCTGTAGAGAATAGGCATGTAATAAATAATTTTTTAATGAATGGGTGAATAAATAATGAAAGGCCCTATACTAAGTACTCATCTGGTTTGCTCAATCCTATATCCTTTCTAGCATATCAGCTTGACTCTCAATAATTAACTCCTTGGTAGCTGATATCATTAAAGCATGATGAAATGGGAATCTTCATGAATAGTTTTCCATTAAGGATCCTGTATGAGAAACCCGTGGACAGTTTATGTACAGATGTGTGTGTCATTTCTGCAGACAAATATCCTTTCGTGTGTCTTTACGAGAAGCAACAGTGACACACAGTGGTTGACTGAGTGAATTTGACATGTTCTCCCTCCAGATATCCCAGTAGGTACAGCAGATATTTCTCAGACTTTCTTTCTTTGGAAAGTTGGTCGTCTTGTTAATTCAGACAGGTATTAACTACCCAATATATTCAGCATATCCCTCGTTGTAAGCTGTCAGGCTGTGACACAACATCACATAATGTGACGTTACATGATACATAATGCCTGAATTAAAAAAAAATATTCCAGACACTTCTTTCAGTGAAATAGTAGGTAGGTAATCTGAATATTTGGGGTAATTGGCTGTAGGAAGAGAGAGGCATCATTATTTCAGGCTCCCCAGTGAGCGTTAATTAGCCATATTGCTTCATTGTGTGACAAAGGGAACGCTGCTAGTAGTGTTAAATCTACAATGACACCTTGGCTTTAGGAGCACAGGTATTTTAAACTACCTTGACTGACTGACATGTAGGTAATTCTATTCAGAGGCTAACAGTGAACTTGGTGGTTGGAACTGCCTTTCCTCAGAGATGCAGAGTTAGTTGTTGTGACATTGAGAGGTTTCTATTCCTTTGTCCTACCCCCTCCCCCAATCCCAACAGTCCTGCATGTGAGGAAAGTCATCAGTATTCACGACAGCAGGGCTGTGCTCTACTTGAGCTTTAAGAACAACACATCTATGTTTTTGAGGCATCAAGTGCTGTAGACAGAGGTTCAACAACTCTTAACATTGAAGGATGGGCCATGACAGCTAGGAAGAGCTTTCTGGGGCCCTGCAAGTCCCTTTAATCCTTTGTTTGCAGATATGGCAGGAAGGTTAGTTGCAGAGCAGAAAAATTTCCAAAGTTTCTTGGGACCAACATTCAACAACACTGTCATTATTTATTTTAATGCTGATAATAAAAGGAATAATAGGCTAGGTAACATTGGCTAAAATGCCAGAAAAATGGTTCTGTTCTCATCTGTTAGAGATGAGATAAATTGTCTTGCACATAAATTATGTGCTGATCATCTTGCACATAAAGGCAGTGCTTTATGATTTTCTGGATTTGTGGCCCCCGTGAGGACAGTGGATTTCCCTAAGCATCCACATCCTCTTATCAGTGTCCTAGAGACCAAGCATGCACACTTAGAAGACACAGGGCCAAAGCTGTGGAACAGTCTAATACCAATGGCCAGGAAACACTAACAGGCTTTCCTTTGCTGTTGTAGCCTTGGAGAGGGACTGTACCTGGAGATTCTAAAATGCGCGTTTTCTGACAAAGCTCCTGAGATGCTGAGCTGAAAGTACCATTTATTTCCAATTGCCAAAAGAGATTCTCTCTAAATATCCCCTTCCATCTTCAAGTAAACTTCTTTCAGTTCATTCTCAGAAGTCTACTTACGACCCATGGATCCAAAAATTGAGCTGGGTATGTAAGAGAGACTCGTGTTATCCAGACACTGATACAATGTGGGTGGAGGAAAGGAAGACAAAGAAACTCAAAAGAAAGCAGGAGTTTACTGATGTTTCATGATGCAAAGAAAGGAAACTTAAAGGACTGACTTCTAGCCTTCAACACATCTTTGATGGGGGCAGTAGCACCAAGTACTTACCAAGAATCTCTATCTCCTTTCCACTTTTGCTCTGCTTAAAATATAGTTAATAATAATACTATTTATATAGTATGACATAATAAATACATTCACGTATCTTAGCACACTTGCTTCTGATTTTATCAACATAAAATGTTTATTGACATCCTTATTGCAGAATAAATCACTGGCTTAACATCTTCCCACACTTCACAAGGCTAGACCCATTCTTCTCGCCTCTTCACTAACTTAATTCAGTGTCATCCTAGAGGAAGACAACAACAAACTCAAAATGAAGGGGGAAAAATGCTCTGATCTGCTATTATCTCTTCAATAGTCTATGAAGATGAAAACTCTCACAGTATTTTTTTGTTGGTACAGAAAGAAAAGAAGAAAGAAATGCTATAAGAGAAGAGAGGGATCCTGTCTGGATGAGAAAGTTTAAGGTCTGGGTTTCATGGTAAATGGAGGACACTCCAGTAGTGACTTTATGCTTTCCTCTTCTGTGACCAATGTTGCAAAACCAGAAAGAACTTTGGGATGTGGCAAAGGAGAGGTTTTTAACTAAAAATTTTCAGGTCCTAAGGATTACAATTTTCTTCATATATGAAAGTTAAAAATTCCACATGCCATACATAGTGGCTTGCGCCTGTAATTCCAGCACTCTGGGAGTCCAAGATGAGTGGATTGCGGGAGCTCAGGAGCTGAGCAAGAATGAGCCCTGTCTCTACTAAAAAGATAAAATGAATAAATAAAAAAGTTAGAAAAAATTTCTAGGCATTGTGGTGGGGGCCAGTAGTCCCAGCTACTTGGAAGGCTAAGGAAATGAGATCATTTAAGGCCAAGAATTTGAGTTTTCTGTGAGCTATGATGATACCACAGCACTCTCCTAGGATGACAGAGTGAGACTCTGTCTCAAAAAAACAAAAAACCCCTCAAACCCCAGAAAATCAAAGATAAACAAAAGTACAATGTCCACATACTTTATTTAACAAGTAATTGCTGGCATGAGATTGTATGGGAACACACATTAAGAACACATTGTTTTGGTTGCCCAAGCAGGAGCTCCTATTAATGGTCAGGATTTCTATGAAGGTCATCCTGAAGATAGAGGTACAAACGATATTAATTTGACTGTTAGGAACTGTTTTATGCAAAGTCCTTGGATTCTCCCAAATGAATAGTAATACCTCAAAATCATAATAATCATAGAGTTCAGTGATGGCTGTTTTTATTTCTTGGCAAATGGATCTTATTTTGTACAGTGAAAATAGAAATAAATTACTAGCGATTAGTGTTTAGAGCCTGAAGGAAGTGTAGACATAACCCAGACTTCTCAGTTGGAGAACTGGAAGCCCAGACAGACTACCAAGACCTGCTCAATAACTGTAGTTCTAACTATTTCTCAAATGCTTTCCCTGATACAGCATTTAGCTGTTCTCACTTCTTTACAAACTTCTACTGGCTGGAGAAATAAAACATTCTAAGATGACCCTGCTTGCTTCTTGCTGCATCTTCTTATATAACGCATTGGAATTTCCCAACCCCATGCATGATGGGCTCACATCTCCATGAGACATACCTTTTCATCAGGCCTGGACTGTTCTTTGACCTCATCATACTTTTAGGGTCCTCTATCCTGAGGCTAATCTTTGTCCTGGCTTTACATTTTGTGATTTGTTTGGCTTCAATCCATCCAAAAGGTAGGCTAGAAATAGATTCTCTCTTAAGGGTAAGGAGAGGGCAAATTTTGCTAACCTATTTTTTTCCTTAATATTTACTTAGATTTGATATTTCTGTTGGGAATTAATATTTTAAATCAGGATACAGGATGAAAAAAACTGGAAAGAGCAAGAGGATTAAGGGAAAAGAGAAGGAACAGAAAACAGAACCAGATCATCAGAAAGCCCATGTTGGCAAGTCTCAACTAATGCTGATTGATGAAATAAAACAATTAAATCAGAGGTCAGTAAACTTACTTTCTAGGGTATTCGGCAATTTATAAATTTCTTCCACATGCAGTATATTATTTCATTTTCACACCGGTTGTATACTTTGTTAATAAGAAAACTAAGGTTCAAATATATTTAGTGGCCTGGCTGCAGTCATAAGCTTGTAAGTGGCCTATGTATTAACCCAAACCATGAGTCTCCTGGCCATAGATCATGTGATTATCTAACTGTACCACCCTACCTTACAGTTATTTTTAAAAACTCAGATGCCTGATGGAACTCAACTGGTTTTGTAGCCTTGTGGCCCTAATGGCAGAAGACGTAAGTTCAATTCCTGTGTATCTTGATAGTTATTTAGAGCAAAAGCCACAATTCTAGCTCAACTAAACTCTCATTAGTTCCAGGAATAACAAGGCATCTGTGTATAGGAAGTAGATGTATCCCCTTTACTAAATCAAGAATATAGAGTTTTCATTCGGTAGGGGACTAAATCATCTTTGTGTGTGAAGAATAATAAATGTTCATTATGACCTCTTTGGATACTTAGTATTGCTTCAACATTTGGATTTGCAAAGCTAGTAAAATAGCCAAGTACCTGTCATTTAAGCCCTGCCCCAAGGTAAATAAAGGTGCTTTAAGATATGTTTGCAGATATTATTATCCAAAGTATCGAGATTTATATTTTCCAGAATAGGAGAATTTTTTTTAGTCCTCATGAATATTGACAGGTAAAGGGCCTATGAAAATTTGGCACAAGGAAAAAAATCCCTTTTGACATGAGTGTTTTTAGGCCCCGTGTATATCACATTGAACTGGTTGGGTGAAAGCACCTGCATCGCTGTGATGTCTAGAAAACATATTTTCTCCCAGAATTGGGCCCTAGAATCTTCAAAATTGAATAGTTTATTTCAAAAGAGGATTTTTTGGGAAAAAAAATTTCATTTTCCTGGCAGAATATCATTCCTGAGGGAATGCATGTTTATATTTCTCTGAATTAAACAACTCCACAGCAGTTACTGGAGAGCTAAAGATATATTAATACTGAACTGGAGGCAACCACATGTTGATAATGAGCCCATTTTGTGTCTTGGCTTGTGGATAAGAATGTGAGAATGCCTTATTCTGTGTTATTTTTTCCTTCTGACATTACTGATACACTGCCGCAGGCAGTCTGGAAATAATAGTGTGAGGTTAACTGACAATTGCAGGTGTATTTACGTTGATATTCTGATATTAGCATGTTGCTTAAAAATGCTACTGGAGGTGATACAGTATGCATCCAAATATATTTCCTCTATCATAGGGAAAATACTGGTAGAAAAAACAGATTTATTTTTAACGATCAGTAGAAGTACTTGTGGCCATTTTAATAATCTGGCACACATGATTCCTGACTTTTTTGAAACCTGTGCCATGTGGATTGAAAGGGAGAGAATCCATCTGAGAAAGGTGTCACCAAATGCGTCTCCCTTCACACACACACACACACACACACACACCCCTATATGTGCACCCACACCCCTGTGTGTGCACACACGTCGAACAGTTTAATAACCAGGATTTGAAAGCCTCCTAAATCTCTGAGGATGGTCAGAAGCTTCTTGTCTGTGACATTATACCTGCTTCTAACATTGATACTGGTTACTTTTCGGCACTATAATTTGGTTTTGTCTCTGGATTTTATCTGCTTCTAGGCATCATTATTTTATTCAAAACTGGTATTGATGTGCTGAATTTTCTTGCCCTCAAAATCCACTTCCTGCCCCCTCCTTCTCCCTATTCACTGCATTAAAAGCCTTGCTTGCTCCTACTTGGATTCAACCAGTGGAATGTACCAACAAGGTATTGGAGTGGCTTTGAGGGATATATTTCCCCGCAACCTCCCTCATGCTGGGCTTGCATCTCTTTTTCTGACAAGAGCCACCACCCCTCTCAGGAGCCCTTCCCCAAAGCTACAATTCCCACTAGGTTGCATGGAGGTCTCTCACCTCCTCCTTGCCCACTGGACACCAGGAGTTAATGCTTTTCTGCTACTGACAGGCCTGTAGTTTCATCATTTCTTCTTGTTTCTCTTAACTCCTATTACATCCTTGTAAATAATTCTTTTATTGAGCCTTCTTCAGTTACCCATTTGAATGTGATTTCTGTTTCCCAAAAGGATACAGAACCAAAAAAGATGCAATGTGCAGGCTCTGTAGTAGCCCCTGGGTCATAAAGCACAAGTAATACACCCAATCCTCTTCTCAAGGCCCCTGATCACAGCTCAGACAGAGTCCAGACCAGAACAATGGAGTGGCCTGACAAAGGTTATCTAAATCACAGTGGGAGTGGTGCTAAGGGAAGGGTTTTATGGAGGAGGTGAGGCTTGATGGGAAACTTTTTGTTTTTTTTTTTTTTGCAGTTTTTGCCTGGGGCTGGCACCTTACTCCTCTGAGCCACAGGTGCCACCCTTGATTTGAAACATTTTATTATTGAAAAATCCAAATGTATGAAAATAGAAACAAATTATAATAAGTCCCTAAGTAACTATCACTCAGTTTCAACAATCATCAACTCAAAACCAATTTTATTTACCTTATTCACCTCTCAATCCCCTCCCAGCATAATTTTGAAATTATTTCTGGACAGAATATAATTTCATCATATTATCTCAAACACATAAACACAGTATCACTATCCTCCAAAAAATCAGCAATCAACCTTAAATATAATTGAATAGTCAGTGTTCAAAAATATCTAGCTATATTATAAATGTTCTTTTTTCTAGTTTATTTATTTGGCTTTGGATAAGATAAAGCCCATGTAACACTGGGTGGCCATAAAGTTCATGTACAGTTTATTTTAAATTGCCCATGAAATTTATGGCTACTCTGTATTATAATTGTTCTTTCATAATCTATAGGGTGTTTTTCTCCATATCTTTTATAAATTTTTTCTCAGAATTTTTTTTGTTGTTGGGGAAACCTAGGTTATATAGAATTTCCCTTAGTCTGGACTGACTTACTTGCATAACACACCCCTCTCTATTTTCTGTAATTTGCTTGTTAGAAATAGAGCTTAATCCAACTCAGGTTCAATTTTGGTTTTGGTGGAGGGGCAAGGTTATTTCATGGGTTGGCAGTCTGTACTTCTGCCAGAAGGAATATGAGGTTTGGTTATTTCTTGGTTTTTGATATCAAGAGCCATTGGTATCATTGTCCTAGGCTAGTATTTTCAAACCTGAATGTTCTTTAACATCCCTTCAAGGGCTTGTTAAAAGCCAGCCTGCTGGCCCCTAGCCCTAATTTTCTGATTTAGAAGGTCTGAGGAAAGGCTGAGAATTTGTATTTCCTAACAAGTGCCAGGTGCCGCTGGTGCTGCTGGCCCAGTCACCACACATTAAGAACTGCTCCAATTGGCTCATTAATTGTCATTAATGTTTATCTCAAACATTTCCCATCTCAAACCCAGACTTGGGATCAGTGGTTTCTCCAAATATCCCTGGTTGCTCTTAGTGGGGTGTCTTATGTAAGACTCCTATTCTGAGGGCTAGAGGCACCCATTCAGCAGGGCTGGTCATTGTTTCTAGACATTATTGAGGACAGAGTTAGGAAATATATCGTTAAAAGGAAAACACATCATGAGTTCCTATTGACAGTTCCAGTACAAACTCAACACTATAATTCAAGATGACTTAACCTCATCTCTGTTACAATAGAATCTCCTTTTCTCACTGTAAAAAAAAAAAAATCCCTGCTTTTAATAGCACCAACATAATTCTCATATGGTTATCTCATATTAATTATATAACAATTTTAGGATAATGATACCAACATGTGCACTAACTATACAATTCCCCCCAATTATCTAGTTTTATGGAGGCTTTTTTGGGGGGGTTGTTTTTATTTTACTTTGAATCCTTATGGCATTTCCCACTAGGGACAGACAACCAAATTACCATATTTTAAAGTCGCTTGAATGAGTTCCCTTCTATGTGCCTCAGCCCCCACTATTCATATAGTTGGGTCCTCTTTATACTTTTATTTTGATTTTTTAGAGCTTGTATTTTGTAGATTAGCTTGTTTTGTATTTGTGTACAATATTTACATGGGTCCAAAATTAAATCTTTGAAGGAAGTTATAATCAAGAAGTCTAGCTTTTATCTCTGATTACCTGCTCTAATTCTTTTCCTTCCCTACAGTAAATTTAAAAGTTTAAAAAATATCCCCTGGCATTTAGGAGTGTTTGTAATTTTAAGGATGGCCTCTGCATGTATTCATCACTCTTTCTCCCTTTTGGCTACTGACTCTTGTTTCCTGCTATGAGCAGTTTCCATGGAGGGATCTGGAACATGTCCTCCTGAGTAAAGTTTCTCAAGAATGGAGGTAAAAGTATCCAATGTACTCAGTACTTCTATGAAACCTACTTATATTTACTCACACTTTCTTGTAAAAAATAGAACACAGCTATAGTCCAGGATGATGGAGAGATATGGAGTGGGAGGGGATAGGAGGGGGGAGGTTCAACAGAGGGAGGGTAAAAGGTGGGATTATACCTATGGAACGTACAACAAGGGTACAAGTCAAATCTGTGAAATGTAGAACATAGATGTTTTGGCACAGTAATCAAGTAAATGAGGTGAAAGTTATGTTGATTGGCTTAATGTAATCATGTTAGATTGTATAAAAAAATTAGCACCTTATACCCCACATATGCATGAATGTATTCATGATCTATGTGTATTTGACTTAATAATAAAAAAAATATATCAGCCAGAGGCCCTTTTCTCCTTTCTTCCTCTCTCTCATTCTGAATTTGCTGATATAATATCCTTGTAGATCCAATGAATACCTACTAAACAATCAGTGAGCTTATTTTATACCTTTTTGATATTCATAGTACATCTACTTTGTCAGGCACAGAGCCACTTTGTTCTTATAATAATCAGTCTTAAATCTATAGAAAAAAATATATTTAATTCTATATCTTGTCCTTATGGCAAAGGCTCTCAAGTCATTTTCATTGTCTGAAGATCATTCTCTAATGGATTCTTCAGAAGGGCCTTAAGGGAATGACATTCCCCAAGTACTTGCATGTTTATAATAGTTTGTGACTTTGTTGTATGAAGTTCAGTTTGTATTCCTGCTTGTATTTTCTATAAGAGAAAATCTGAGTAACTTAACATAATACATCATTATGTTACGTAGATTAATTGTTGAAGCATCTTCTGACAATCTGATTCTCTTTCTAATTGATTTGACTTGGTATTTTTGTCTCAATGAAATATATGATGTGTGTGTATACATATATATATATATATAAAATTCAATGATTTAGTAGAAAGAATCTTAATCTTAACATTATGGATTGACTTCACAGTTGTATAGTATACCCTGTCAATATTTAGTTTCAGTTCCTTTTATTGTCTTAGAAAAGTTTTCCCAAATTACAGTTCTTAATTTTATTCCGTCCATTGCTTGGGTTTTTTATAAGCAATTGGGTTGGGTTTTACAAGCTTTTTCTTCTTTAGAAATTATTAATGTATTTACATAGGAACTTCTTTGCCTAAATATTTATCACTCTTAACTGCCTTTTAAATGATATTTTAAATGTTTCTTGTCTATAAAACTTTCTCTTTTTCATAATTTATTTCTCTTAAAGTATATTCTTTTGCATTTAGTTGATTTCATGTTTCTTCTCAACTTTAGAGATTTTTAAAAATTTTAAATTATTTTCTAAATTCTTTTACATCTTTTTTCAAATCTTCTTTTTATCCAATGACTTCACTTCTGAGTTTCCAGATTCTGATACATGTTGTTCCTTATAGGTTCTATGATTTTATGTTATTTTTAGCTCATTTTGAAACATTAGATGTTTTGTTTTCTGTGCATACTTTTCTGGTGTGCTTTCATTACTTGAAAGATTCATTCATCCTCTATCCTATTTTCCTACTAATTTTATGTGGGATTCTGTAGTGATCTTTTTCTGCTGCTCATTAAGTGAGATGCCTTTTTCTGCACTTTCAGAAGTGATGACAGCCTGGAAAAGTTACCTCTTCGTGACTTCAATGAAGGAAAAATGACTTTTATTGTCTTAGATCTTCGTTCTCTGTTACTTTTCTCAATCCTACTTTGACCTTGTTTTTTCTATGTAAAATTCAATGATTTAGTAGAAAGAATCTTAATGTTAACATTATGGATTGATTTCACAGTTGAAGTCAATGCTCCTTTAGTCCTAGTTTCTATGGCTTAGAATCCCAACAGTTTTTCCTTAGGGCTAAGCTTTTGTTATATAAGGGTTGATGTGTTTGTCAGGTTTAATCTTTAGAGGCCACTTAATCTAAACTCTTCAGAGTTATCAGATTAAATTTTGACCACCCTCTAATTGGAACTTGCAAGTTGCACCCCCCTCCCATTTTCTCCTGCTGTACTCTGACAGGTCCACTGTGCTTTCTGGTGAGTACCCCGCAGTGGGTTGGGTGTTTCCAAGCTCTCAGCCGCTGCTGCTCATGACTTGGCCTTTCCTTTGACTTCCTCCACACAGTTTTGATGCCAGATGGATCTTGTAGTTTTTCGTGACTGACCCCTACCTAATCCTTTTTGGAGTTTGTGAGTGTATTCATGATCTAGTGTTATTGCTGACATGGTCCTCAGGGTCTTGTTTGTCCTGCTATAGTTTCTCTGTCTTAATGGGAGGATTCAGGGAGCTGCCAGCAATCCGGAATACTTCTTTAACTGATTCTCAGTAGGTTGGGCTAGGTGAATAGAAGGGAGGGATGGAATGAAGAGGAGAGAAAAGAAAGGTGGCAGCTTCTGAATAAAAATAGTTCATAGGAAGGCACAAAGGTGTAAACCACCATGATGTGACAGTGGAGCTGTATTCTGCTTCAGTCTGCCTCTTACAGTATGGGACTCCTGTGATGTAATGGAAGGAATGGCAGACAGGTCACAATGAGCTATGTGTGCTGACCTTGGATATCTCTACTTCAGTGTTGAAGGTTGCAAAGCAAGGAAATAATCTTTGATTAAGAATTTAGTGGCCAGGCATGGGTGGCTCGTGCCTGTAATCCTAGCACTTTGGGAGGTGGGTGGGTTGCTTGAGCTCAGGAGTTCAAGATCAGCCTGAGCAAGAGGGAGGTGCCATTTCTGAAAACTACCAGGTCCAGCTACTCAGGAGGCCGAGACAGGAGGATCTCTTGAGCCCTAGAGTTTGAGGTTGCTGTGAGCCATGAGGCCACAACTCTTGGCCAAGGGTGAAAAATAAGACTGTCAAAAAAAAATTAAGGTTTCCTTAGTAGCAGTATGGAGAATCGTCTTGAAGTAGTCCTGAGGTAGAAAGGACTCTCCCTGATTCCCACATTAGGGTACTAAAGTGAGAAGTGGTGAGGGACTAAAGCAAGGCAGTAGCAGATGGAATAGAAATGCTATTTGCTATGTTAAATATGTGGGGTATGGAAATCCATGCCATATGGCTATAGCCATACCATAGATGGTATTGGAAATAAAGGACAGGTTAAATGAGGAGGAGAAACCGAAAATGAGTCTTAGGTTTCTGGGTGATATTTAGGGTCTTCTTCTTGTTAGGTTGTCCTGGTACTTCTCAAGATAGTGCTTTTGGAGATTCTTGTTTGATTGTACCCTGTAAGCTTAGTGCTAAAGAGAATCAAGTTATAAGACTTCAAAACTTCTGTAAAAATAGTTGATCAGCCATGAAGTAGTGCAAAGAAATCACAAAATTATTTTTCCTTCACATGCACCTGAACTGGATCTTTTTCCTGCATTTGACTACAACATTTGTACTTGTCCTAGCATTTTAGTCTTTCTGAGATGAGGGAAGTGTAAGAGAGAGAAAAAGAGGAAGTCAAAAATGGGTATTCCAATCTAGTTCAGAAATGCTGTTTTCTTCACAGAAATGGAAGAATGGGAGAGGCACACAGTAAAACAACTGGGACTTATTCCCGTCCCTTCCATCCAGTTCAAACAAAATTCTGTGAGATCTGCAGCTGTTGCACAGATGTCACCAGGAAGCGGATGCTGAAATGCAGATGCTCAGGTCCCACCTCACGCCTGCTGGATTAGTATCTGCATTTTAAAAAGGTCCTGAAGTGATTCATCTGAACATCACAGGTTGGGCATCACCGCTCAAGAAGTACACTCTGTGTAACTCCATCTTGACTGTCTTAGAATACCAAGAGTCTCTGTTCTAATAAAGCATTTATTTAGTGAATATTCTATAGGAACTTGAAAGAGTGACGATAAGGAGAGTGGATAATCCAGAAGTCTAGGATTTGTGCTCTGTCTACAGTTTACTTGTGTTCAACATCTGGTTTATCAAGTAATTAGTTATGTGACTATGGGAGAATGCTTAATCTTTGTACACACTTTACAGATTTGTAAATGTGAATTAAGAGTTCCTGTTACAGTTTTGTAAAAGTGAATTAAGAGTTCTTACTTGATAAGATTGTTGGGAGAATCAAATGAAATAGTATGTGGGCACTGGTTAGTAGAGTTCCTGGTGCAAGAGGAATGCATTATAAATAGTAGCTATTATTAAAATGTAATAGCGTCACATGTCTCACTTGTACTATATAATACCTTGGTAGATGTAGCAATACAAAATAATTTCAAAAAAAAAAGTAACAACACAGCCTGCAGGGCCCTCATTCTTTTCAAATATGTAATATTGCTAGTGAATATGATAGTGCACAAGCATTTGAAGATATTTCCCAGGGAAACCTTAATCTTCAGTATTGTGGTTATATGTACTTGTGTTATATTACTTCCTAGAAAAATAGTTTATTTAGGAATTTACTTGTATAGTCTGATACAACTTGCCCAGGTGAACTAAATTAAAAAATGATTCTTTTCTTAAAAAAAATAGTCTTCAACTTCAGAAAGCTTGAGTCGTGCTTCATGTTTCTATTGATTCTGTTTTATATTTTTTTCATGTCTCTGTCCTGATAAAATCTGGATATGACTGTACTTTCGGTGCTGAATGACTGAGCCACTATTAATTTGTGTTGAGATATTTTACATGAAACCTGCCAGAAAGCAGCAAAACATTGCATCTAACCATAAATAAATAAATACCAAACACAAGACATAAAACCCCAGGTTTCATTCACTTCAGGAATCTATCTGATTTATTCTATTATCACCCACATGTTTTAAAAGCTACATTATTCCCCAACAAGCATTTTAAACTAGAGAGGCCCCTACTATGGAGGAGAGAATGAGGTTTGAGAAATAAATCCAGATTGTATTCATTTCTTATTACAGAGCTCAGCTTTTTAATACTCCCTCATCAACAGAAAGACTCTCCCCTACACAGCCTTGGTGCTTTTTATTATGTTCACCTGCTACTCAATTAGCACGCCATCAAAGTGCAGGGTTTCATTGTCAGACCACTGCACTGGAACCCTTAACCTTCTATCTCACCTATATTGCACAGGAAGTTAAAAACAGTCCCCTGACTCTGCTTAGAAAACAAGTCTTTTTATTCGCTGTTTGTGTCACGTTTTCCTTGTGAGCTTTACCCTGAGTGTTCATAAAGTTATAGCTGTATCTACATGTGTCTGGCATTTATTAGCTTCCACAGGACTGTAAAACATACTTTTCTCTTTTAACTACATCTACTGACATGTTACATAAAATCAACTTTAAATATTGCCTATAAATTAATTAGCATTTTCCCTTTATTGGTAAAAGCAGACAGATGGAAGGTTTACCAACATGGCTTTAGTATATTTAGAAGTTTTAATTTGATTCTATGTAAAAGAAAATGGGATTATCCTTATCCTGTTTCATGTTTCATTTAAATGTATTTATATATTTGTATTAGCCAATAAACTCTATTCATTTGTAGAAAGTTAAGGAAATACGGTAAAATTTCAAAAAGAAAACAAATACCTCCTTCAAAATCATTTCACTGATTTTATAATCCTTACTAAAAATTATTTTAATTTTTTCTAAATTAAATTTCTAAATATTAATTCTTTTATAGAAATATTTATAGATATTATGTTTTTGCATGCATAATTGTTTTCTATGTAGTACTTTATATAAATGTATTTTCATATAAAATTTGGCACTGGCTTATAATTTATGTATCTTTTGTATCCTGTCTTCATTACTTAATGTTGTATAATTTTCATGTCCCATGTGATCAAATATTCTTCTTAATTTTGATTTTTAATACTATGTATAGTCATTCATCTCACAAAGGTGCCATAATTTTTTTTACTACTTACCTGAGTTCAAAATTTTTTATATATTATGAATGACATTAAAGCAAGCATCTTTCTATGTAAAATTTTATCTGCATTTCTAATTATTTAAGAGAAATTTCTAGAAGCAGAAACACTGCTTAAAGCTTCTGCACAGCAAAGGAAACAACTGATACAATAAGATGGCATCATAGGGAGTGGGAAAAAGTATTTGCAAAGCAAGCCAGATACCTCATAAGGGGTTAAAATCCCAAACTTGGAAAGAATGAATGCAACTCAGTAGTAGAAAAACAAACAACACAATTAAAGAATAGGCTAAAGACCTGAATAGTCATTTCTCCAAAAAGCAAAAAGATGACTAACAAGTGTATGGAAAGATGTGCAACATCATTAATCATCAGAGAAATGCAAACCAAAACCACTAAGAGATACCACTTCATGTCCATTCGAATGACTATTATCCATCAATGAAAAGATCATAAACATTGGCGAGGTGTAGAGAAAAGAGAAGTCTTGTATTCAGTTGGTAGGGATACAGACTAATGAGGCCATTGTCAAAGACAGTACCTCAATATTGTTTCTAAAGAAATTAAAAATAAAATTGCCATATCACCCAACAATCCTTCTTCTTGACATATACTCAAAGGAAATAAAACCACCACCTCGTAAAGATATCTACATTCCATGTTCACTGTATCATTATTTTTAATAGTCAAAGGTAGGAGGAAAAACCTGAGTGTTCACAGACAAATGGATAAAGAGACTGTGGTACACATATATATGATGGAATATTATTTAGCTCTAAAAAAAGAACAAGGTCTTGCTATTTGTCACAATATGGATGAGCCTTGAGGATATTCTGCTACGTGAAATAAGCCAGACACAGACAGAAAAATATTGCACGATGTCTTTTAAATGTGGAATCTAAAAAATATTCAAATATACAGACATAGAGAACAAAACAGTGGTTACCAATGACAATGTATGTGGGAGGGGTTGAAATGTAGGTCAATGATAAAGAGTAGCAGATATGTAGGCTGAAAAAATCTAGAGATCTAATACAGAACATGACAACTATAGGTAATATAATTATATATATATTGGATTCATGCTAAATGAGTAGATTTTAGGGGCTCTTGCCACATGTACACATACATACACACATGCACACATATAATGTATAATTATGTGACATGATATATATATTAATTTGTTTCACTATAGTAACCTTTTTGCTATGTATTCCATAATATTATGTTGTATACCTAAAATATGCACAATAACATTTATTTTTAAAAAATTTTCAAAATATTTCAAAGGTTCTTAAAATCCTTTGCCAGAATGTTCTCCTGAAGGGTTGTAAAATTTTATGTACAATTCATTTGAATATTTCTTTAAGAGGTGGGGTCTCACTTGTTGCCAAGGCTGGGGTACAGTGGCATAGTCATAGCTCACTGCAGCCTTAAACTCCTGGGCTTAGGTTATCCTCCCAGTTCAGCCTCACAAATGCCTAACTTTTGTTTTCTTTTTGCAGAGGGTAAGATAGGTTATCACTATGTTGCTTTTAGGCTGGCCTCAAACTGAACTCCTGAACTACTGACCTCAAGTGATCCTTCTATCTCAGCCTCCCAAAGTGTTAGGGTTACTGACATGAGCCACCATTCTTGGCCCATTTGACTAATTTTTTTAAAATCATGATTTACTTTATAGTAAATAATTGCTGTTTCAGCTGCCATTTTTTTAGTTAGTAGTTACCTTGAACGTATAAAAACATTGCTATATTGTTTCATCATTACCATGTTTATAGAACACATTGATCACACTGATAAAATTCTTGAGCTCTAAAAATAGATGAATTTTAGTTTAAATACAGACTTCACATATAAAAGCTAAAGTTCATGAGTAAAGCTTGTTTTCTCAAATGTAAATGATGATAATGTTAGCATCTATTTTATAGAGCTGATGTGAGGGTTATGAAAAAAAGCATTAGCATGAATAGCTTACGCTTGACTTAGTAAGTGCTCAATATGTATGAAGTGTATTCTTATATGAATTGCTTTTTCTTTACCTGGATCCATTTTTAAATCTGTAGTTCATATAAATAAGCTCTAACTAATAGAAAAAAATATTGGTTATATTAACCCTTTTCTATCATTGACTTTTGTGTAATAGGTTCATAAAATTGAATTTGACCTAAAATTGGTTATAATTTCTGTTTACAATTATATCTTCAGCACCCAGAACAATGTCTGGTAGTTAGGGAGCACATAATACATATTTTTGGATGAATGTATTGTTCTTATAAAAAAATTTTCTTATTTTTGAACATTTCTCTCAATGTAAATCTTAGAATCAATTTAAATTCTCTAAAACAGTCCCTTGGAAATTTTACTTGCAAAATCATTGAATTCATTTGCGTAAGAGCTAACATGTTTATAAATTTGGATCTTCCCCTCCATAAACATGACAAATCTTTCCACTTTGATTCATCTTTTAATTTATTCCATCAAGTTTTATACTTTTTATTGTGTAGGACTTGACTATTTATTATTAGGTTTATGTGAGGGTTATTGTTATTTATTCTGTGAATTGAGTTTTTGTTTTTGTTTTGTTTTTTTTCAGTTTTCTTGTACTTTATTAAAGTGTCGAATTTTTGTTATTTTAATCAATTTTATAAATGGTTATTGTTCCAAAGAGAACTAGTGATTATTGCATCATATTTTATTCCTGTAATGTACTGACTCTAGTCATACTAGTTGTAATAGTTCAGTTAATTCTCTTAGATATTCGCATCATTTGCAAATAATGATTGTTTCTTCTTTTTCTTTATATTTATTATTTATATCTTAATTTTATCATTTTGGCTATAACTGCAAGGATGATTTTGGATAGTAGTGATAATATCAGAATTCCTTGCACTAATATCTGACCTTAATCAGGAGGCTTTTAATGGACAATTAAGTGCACTACTTTTGGTGAGTTTCTGCATAATATTCTAACATTTTAAGTCATTTTCTTTTTAATTCTACTTTGATAAAGAGCATATAGGTCAGGAATGGAAGTTCAGTTTTATCAGGTTTTTTCACCATCTATTAATAAGATCATTTTTAGTCCAATAAACAGTCTGTTGAATTGCATCAAAAGATTTTGTGCAATCTAATCCATCTTGAACTCCAAATATAAATTTTTCTGGACCATACGTGTTATTTGTACTATGAAGCTAAATTCAACCTGTTAACATGCTATTGAGTATTTTTATAGCTATGTCAAGTGAAATTGGCCAACAAGGTGTCTTTTGTGGTGATTTCCTTTTCTGGTGTCCTAGTTATCCACACCTGCTGACAAAACAAAACAACAGTGACTTATATAAATATTGTTTTCTCTTACCTAAGTAGAATAGACACTCTAGGCCTTTTTATCATAACTATTTAAACATGTTTCTAATAAGCTACATCTCTAGGTTCATGACAGTGATTGAAAGGAGCAATCTGGCCAGTGGGTTCTGCCCTGTGAATCAGGAATGCGAGAGGTACTGTCCAGAAACATCCCAAGGTAGATGCCCATGTAGGTCAAATTTGAGTCATGTCATCACCCATCCCCAAGGACAGGAAGACAGAATTTTCAGGACCTCTAATGAAGATATAGATCCCAAGAACCTGTTAAGGGCTGCATATACAGCTTCTTGAGCAAAATTGGCATTCTATTGGCAAAGAAGAGTTGGCAAATGAGTATTCGTTAGACACTGTCTACCTCTATTGGGAATCTTTTCATATTTTTCTGTCTTCTAGGAAGATAACAGAAATCAACTACCATTTTAAATATGCCATATCTTTTAAAAGAACTAAAACTCATTGTCTTTCTAGGATTGATAGTTTCTAGGGTTGAGTTTCTTTTGTGATTATTGGTCAATTAATGTTCTCAACCTATTAATAGCTTACCTTTGGGATTTATGTTTTCCTAGAAAATAATTCTTAAGTCCATATTTTCTAAGTTATTAGCAAGTTATTGATCAAGCTAAGTTATTGATCAAGTAATCCAATAATGGTTTAATTTTTCTCTTTATTTGAACTACATCAAGTTTTTAATGTTTCTAGTGGTGTTCTTTCTTTTTCTCTGAAACACATTTGTCAAAACTTTATATATTTTATTGACCTTATATAAATAAAGCTATGCATCATCCTTTGCTTTTCTACTTTGGTTGTATCATACTTTTTATATGTAATATTAAAATTATTCTTAAAAATAATTTTAATATCTAGCTTTGATTTCCTCCATCCCTCTTGCCTTCCCTTCCTCCATCCCTCTCTCTCTCCCTTCTTCCTTCCCTCCTTTCTTCTTTTTTTATTTTTATTTTTTTGCCAGTGATAGCATTTATTGATAGCAACATAAATGCAAAAAACAGCAAAGTTCGTAATATCTCCCTGTAATTATTTCATGGATAGGTGTACCAGAGCCTGTGTGGATGTGCACAGATACCCCCCTCCTTCACACATGCCTCTCATACTAATTAAGAGGAATCAGGAGGAACTAGCTTCAATAAGTAACAAGAAATATATCAGAACATCTCCAGGCCTAGGAACAATGTAAGGGAATGTGTGGGTAGAGTCTTTGTAATAAGAGCTAAGACCAGCATGTTGAACACTTTCTTTCAAATTTTTTACATTTGTTTTTAAATTTCCATCTAATTTGTAAAATATTTTTCTCACTATTTACTTTAATCTTGAAGGAATTTGTTCTTCTATTTTAATCTTCATTTCTAAAATAATTTTTATTGTATTTTGATTCTTTATTAAGTTGATCTATGTTGTTCTTTTATATATTTTTATCATTTTAAAATTTTCCTTTAATTCTTTTTGAAACCTTATGGAATAGTTTTCATATGCTTTGTGGGATGCCTTCTTTTCTTCCTTCTCCTTTTCTTCCTCTTTGCCTCTGGGTTTATAGTCGATCATTACTTTTATTTACTTCTATATTTTTGATTGCTAATTGTATCAAAATACATGTAACAAAATTTACCATCTTAATCATTTTAAGTGTACAGTTACATAGTGTTATATACACTCACTTTATTGTGTAATATACTTTTAATGTAAAAACTATTTAGAAGATTAAAAATTCTAGTTAGATGGTTTTTATAGATTCTTGTTATACTAATTTCTAATTTTTATATTACAGACAGAGATTGTGGGCCAAATGATTTCCACATTTTGGAATTTATTTAAGTATTCTTTATGACATAATACACCATTAATTTTTATATATGTTCTTCATATGTTTAAAAATAATACCATTATGACTAGGAAGCTGGAGGTTTGTTGTTTATTTTTGAGTTCCATTTCCTCTTTCCTTCTTTATTGCCTCCTCAATAATTTTTTGATCCTTCCCCAAAAATCTAAGCACCAATTTTGAAGTAGGGAGAGGAGTTAATTTATCTTAAAAGCCTACTAAGCACATGCTTTAGAAGAAAATATCTTCCAAGATTATATTAGCATAATTATGCATTAAAATTAGGTTGCGAGAACTAGTCAATATTACAAAGAAAAATCTTTCTATATACAATGTAAAGAAATATTTCTCTTTGTGATATTGACTAGTTCTTGCAGTCTAATTTTAATGCATAATTATGCTAATATAATCTTTATATATATTCTCTCTGCATATGTCTCTATATAGCTTTATTTTTATATCTAATCAAAAATTTCATCCAAAAATTTGGAAAGGAGGTAGACATCCTATGCAAAAAGGATGGTGAGGGGCAAAAAAACCTTTTACCCTTTTTAATTTACCAACTTTTGATTTACTTCCTTTCTTTGTTTTATGCTTTGAAAAAAATGTCAATAGATGTAGGAGGGGGTAAAAGTGTTTTTGTTGTTGTTGTTGTTAACATGGCTGAATTGGATAGTGGAGAAGTCTAGGCTTTTAAAGTACTTATCACCTAAAGAGTGTAGTTTATACCTGCTGCCAACTCCCCACCCCAAGTCTCCAGTGTCTATTAAGTCACTTTGTATGAACATGCATATCCATTGCTTAGCTCCCACATTTAAATGAGAACATGTGGTGTTTAGTTCTTTATTCCTAAATTACTTCACTTAGAATAATGGCTTCCAGTTCCATCCAAGTTGCTGTAAAAGACAGTATTTCATTCTTTGCCATGGCCAACCAGTACTCCATAATACGTATATATGCCAGATTTTCTTTATTCACTCATCTGTTGGTAGGCACTTTTGTTATTTCCCCCTCTTTGCAATTGTGAATTATGCTGTGATAAATTTATGGGTACAGGTGTCTTTTAAAATGATTTCTTTTCTTTTGTGTAGATCCTCAGTAGTGGGATTGCTGGATCAAATGTTAGATCAACTTTTAATTTTGCTAAATCTCCACACTGTATCCTCAATCTTGGAAGGGGCATGGGGATATTCAGATTCATGAAACTCAAGGAATCTCAACAAGATGAATCCAAGGAAGGTTACCTAAGACTCATTATTTTCAAATTGTCAAAAGTCAAAGAAAAAGAAAATTTGAAAACAAGAGAAAACTGACTTGTTACATACAAGGGAATTCTAGAAGCCTAACAGTGCATTTCTCAGCAAAAAGTGCTCAATCAGACCTGCCTTACAAGAAATACTGAAGAAAGTTCACCCAGTTGTAACAAGGGGTACTAAAAAACAACATGAAAACCTTTGAAAGTATTACACAAGTAAAGGCAAATATATACGAATTGACCATTCCAGATTTTAAATACAATTGACTCACTAATTTTATAGCGTATGGGAGTGAAAATCTACTTTGTCTATCAAAAAAGGAATGTATGTCCTCTAACAGAAGAGTCCTAGTAATTCCGTATGTTAAAAATTGTCTGACCCAGAAAGTAATAATGAAAGAAAACTCCTATATTTTCTTTTTTCACATTGAGTAGAATTTCCCTATTTTATTCATTCTTTCTTTAGGGTAAATTTCCTATATAAGCTAAAATTTGATGTGGGTGTTGGTATGAGGGGTTTTATCTTCATAGGCATTATGATGGGAAGTTGTTGGAATGTCTGCCTGAGGACTACTAGAAGCTGTACATATATGGTTTAATGTCTATTAAATACTGACTTTTTTTTTTTTTACAACAAAGTCCATATCTTAGGTATAATTTTACCAATAGTTTAACATTTCAGGTTTTAATACATTTGACTCACTAATTTTAGAGCTTAGAGAAGAAAATTATTTCAAAAAATCTTCATTACTAGAGAAAATTTTGGTAACACTGGTAATTCGTGTCACATTCTCAAAAAATATTACCAGGTATACCCTCAGATTTTATCCAAGTACTTGTTTTTTCTTGAATAAAGCTCTTTGACAAAGGAGCTGTTGTGGCAGCTTGACATACTGTGCCACCTGAATGGTGATGCTGCCTTTGGTTTTTACAATATTAATAAATGCCAATCTTAAGGGGAGGAGAGCCACTTTTTTCTATATTTATATATTGCATCTACAGTATCATCATTACCCAGACTTATCTAAAGCATCTTTCCAGGAAGCAGGTGCATTACTCTGAAATAAGTACATTAAGAAAGACAGAGAATTAAGTTGTATCTTTCGTTTGAGAGCTATAGATTAGTTTCATAAAAGGACTGTGTGCATTGGATACTTTTTCTTCCATTCCTGAGATACTTTGCTAAGAAGCACATTTTCCAGTTCCATCCATGTAAACATGAAGGACGTAAAGTCTCCGTTTTTCTTTAGGGCTGCATAGTATTCCATGGTGTACATATACCACAGTTTGTTGATCCATTCGTGGATTGATGGACACTTGGGCTTCTTCCATGATCTGGCAATTATGAATTGGGCTGCAATAAACATTTTGATATAAACATCTTTATTGTAATGTGGTTTTTTATCTTCTATATACCTAATAATGGAATTGTAGGATCGAATGGCAGGTCTATTTTTAGATCTCTAAGTGTTCTCCAGACGTCTTTCCAAAAGGAACGTATTAATTTGCATTCCCACCAGCAAGTAGAAGTGTTCTCTTTTCTCCACATCCACGCCAGCAACTCTGGCTTTGGGATTTTGTGATATGGGCTAATCTTACTGGAGTTAGGTGATATCTCAAAGTAGTTTTGATTTGCATTTCTCTGATGATTAAGGATGATGAGCATTTTTTCATATAGCTGTAGGCCATGCATCTGTCTTCTTTAGAGAAATTTCTTTTCAAGTCCCTTGCCCACCCTGAGATGGGATCACTTGTTCTCTTCTTGCTAATACATTTGAGTTGTCTGTGGATTCTGGTTATTAAGCCTTTGTCGGGTACATTACCAGTAAATATCTTTTCCCATTCTGAGGGTTGTCTACTTGCTTTTCTTACTATGTCCTTGGCTGTGTAGATACTTTTTAATTTGATCAGGTCCCAGTATAGTGTATTTTTGGTGTTGCTGCAATTGCCCAGGGGGTCCTTCTCATAAAATATTTGCCCAGGCCAATTTCTTCAAGTTTTCCATACACTTTCTTCTAGTGTTTTTATAGTTTCATGTCTTAAATTTAAATCTTTAATCCAGTGAGAGTCTATCTTAGTTAGTGGTGACAGGCATGAATTCAGTTTCAGTCTTCTGCAGGTCGCCAGCCAGTTCGACTAGCACCATTTGTTAAATAGGGAATCTTTCCCCCACTCAATGTTTTTAATTGGCTTGTCAAAGATCATATAGTGGTAAGTAGCTGGGTTCATCTCTTGGTTCTCTATTCTGTTTCATACATCTACCTCTCTGTTTTTGTGCCAGTACCATGCTGTCTTGATCACTATGGATTTATAGTATAGTCTGATGTCTGGTAGCGTGATTCCTCCTGCTTTGTTTTTGTTTCTGAGTAATGTCTTGGTTATTCAAGGCTTTTTCTGATTCCATATAAGACCAAGTATTATTGGGGATCTCAAGGCTGGTTCAACAAATGTAAATCTATAAACATAATTCACCACATAAACAAATTAAAAAACAAAGATCATATGATCCTCTCAGTTGATGCAGAAAAAGCTTTTGATAATATCCAGCATCCCTTCATGATCAGAACACTTCAGAGAATTGGAATAGAAGAGACTTTTCTCAAATTGGTAGAAGCCATCTACAGCAAACCCACAGCCAATATTGTATTGAATGGAATTAAATTGAAATCATTTTCACTCAGATCAGGAACCAGGCAAGGTTGTCCATTGTCTCCATTGCTCTTTAACATTGTAATGGTAGTTTTAGCCATTGCAATTAGGGAAGAAAAGGCAATCAAGGGTATTCACATAGGATCAGAAGAGATCAAACTTTCACTTTTTGCAGATGATTGTACACCTGGAAAACACCAGAGACTCTAATATAAAACTCTTAGAAGTGATCAAGGAATACAGCAGTGTCTCAGGTTACAAAATCAACACCTATGAGTTGGTAGCCTTTATATATGCCAACAATAGTCAAGCTGAAAAAATAGTCAAGAACTCTATTCCGTTAACAGTAGTGCCAAAGAAGATGAAATATTTGGGAGTTTACCTAACAAAGGATGCGAAAGACCTTTATAAAGAGAACTATGAAACTCTAAGAAAAGAAATAGCTGAAAATGTTAACAAATGGAATAACATACCATGCTCATGGCTGGGAAAAATTAACATTGTTAAAATGTCTATACTACCTAAAGCAATATATAATTTTAATGCAATCCCTATTAAAGTTCCATTGTCATACTTTAAAGATCTCGAAAAAATATTTGTTTTTGTTTTATGTGATTTCTTTTCTCAGTGTTTTGTGGTTCTCTTTGTAGAGATCTTTAATCTCTTTGTTAAGTATATTCCTAGGTATTTTGCTTTCTTTGTAGCTATTGTGAGTGATATTGAGTCTTTGATTTGACTCTCAGCTCGAATGTCATTGGTATATAGAAATGCTAATAATTTTTGTACATTGATTTTTTTTTTTTTTGGATAGGAATTTTTTTTAACTTGTATTAAGCACCAGCTTAATACTGCAGAAAATTTCAATCATTGTTGACAACCCACCTCCCTCCCCCACCCAAATCTTGGTCAAGAGCTGTTCAAATACAGACATGCTCATCTCTCTTCTGTATAAATGTTATGAAATAAAGGCTAAGGATTGTGTCATCTTATAGAAAATGCTGTCCAGGGCTCTGGAGATAGTGGCTGCCCAGGCTTCTTTCATTGTCCAGGTCAATAGACTCTTATTCATGAATTATCTCTTCACAAAGCAAATCCACCACTTGCTGGGTTTATCATTCTGAGGGTCAAAAACTTTCTCACAAAGTCTCAGTCTAGTCTCTTGCCTTTGCTGTTGTAAATAGGCTCTCATTCCTTCATCTTCCTGTTTATTTGTAGGTTTGGCATAAATTGCATTAAGTGGAAAACCAGGCTCTCCAGGAATGGGAAAATTAGTGATTCCCAGTGTATACATTTCTTTCTCGCCTTGGCTTTTGGAATTGCACTTTTGGAGTTTCTTTAGACACTCAGAAATGTAGAGAGTTATATATCTCTCTGTACATTAAGCTTCATTCTTAATTTCATAGTTTTTGAAGAAGACATTGGCCTTGAAGTAATAGATGGCTTCATTCACAATATCTGTATCTTTTGTCTCTCGAGGGGCAGGTCCTTTGAACTGACTTCTGATAGGTAAGAATGCCATGTTTCCAATGAGTTTGGTGTCAGGGTCCATGAGAGAAGAATGGGAAGCTGGCATCTCAGCGGCACCTGGGTCTCAAACCAGCAGAGAAGGATCAGGTTGCAGTGTGACACTTCTGTACATTGATTTTGTAACCTCGGGCTTTTCCAAACTTTATTTATCCATTCCACATGTCTCTTAGTGGAGTCTTTGGAGTTTTCTGGGAACGAGATCATGTCATCATGTCATCAGTGAAGAGTAGAATTTTCACCTTTTATACCCAAATTGAATGCACTTTATTTCTTTCCCATCCCCTATTTCTCTGGTTAGAAATTCCAATACTATGTTGAATAGAAGTGGTGACAGGGGTCATCCTTGTCTTGGTCCAGTTCTCAGGGAGAAAGTTTTCTACTTTTCTCAATTCAGCATGATGTTGACAGTGGATTTGTCATATATGGCTTTTATAATTTTTAGATATGTTTCTTGTATTTCTTGTTATTTGAAGATTTTTTATAATGAAAGGTGCTGAAATTTGTCAGATGCTTTTTCAGCATCTATTGAAATGATCATATAGAATTTGTTTTTGCTTCTGTTTGTGTGGTAAGTGACAATTATTTATTTGCATATTTTGAACCATCCTTGCATCCCCGAGATGAAGCCCATGTGCTCATGGTGGAATTATTTTTATGTGCTGCTGAATTTGGTTTGCTAGAATTTTATTTAAGATTTTTGCTTATATATTAATAGGGGATATTGGCCTGCAGTATTCTTTCTTTCTTTTTAAAGAACTAGACAAATCATTAAAGCAAAAAATAAATAAACAATGTATCTTTGGTGAACTTAGGTAAGATATGGGAGAATTCTTACTCTCTTCCCTAATTCTCTATGCTAGGCTGCTGGAATTGGGGGTGGAGTGATATGAGCACTCCTGAGACTCTCTTCAGGTCACATATGAAGCCTGGCCTGATTCACCTGTAGACCACAGGTAACTATTACCTAGCAACTTTTGATGTATACTCAAAGCCCGAGGGCTTTTTAGTAGGTGGAGTGTCTTCCTTTTTAGTAGGCTTTTTAGGTGGAGAATCTGGCCAGGTCCTTCCCTTCAGGGCAGCATGTTTCCTTCTGGCCCAGCTTTCCTAGGAACTAAGGCCTGGACTCAGGGGCTTCAGGAGTCTCCTTGATACTTTATTTAGTTGGTACCCCAAATTACAAAGCAAAGTCCTCTGACATCTTTTCTTTCTATTTTTCACATGGAAGGAGGGAGAAATGACACAGGCTTTGGCTTGGCTGCACCTTCTGGTGTCTCTGGGTCACATGCACCCCTAGTCCTCTGGTGGTGAACTGGCACCACCACAGGAATTGTCAAGAACTGCAACCCTATGGTTTGACTGGCTTACAAATTTAGTCCAGGCCCCAGTCTCTCTTTGTTAGGTAGTTAGGGGTAAATTGGGGCAGAGGATTTCCTGCTGGCCATACTGGCCTAAATGCTCTCTCTGTGGGCACTGGCAAAATTTTGGCTTGTGCTGTGTTCCACTGTGCCATGAATTTCAATGCAAAATCCCACAATCACTTCAGTTTCCTGCCCTGGGCATGTGGATTCCCTCTCCACTCAGTGCTGGTGCAGGGATAGCACTGTCAAGGGTAAGACTGGGGAAGAGGTGTGGTGGGGAAGGGGGGACATAGGCAATGCAAGACTGTTTTATGCTCTCTTCAGTGCCTCTTTCCTTGATATAATGTTACAACCAGGTAGTATGATTGCTCACCTGATTTTTGGTTTTTCTGACAGTGCTTGCTTGCATGGGTTGTTGAATTTGGGGTTTGGTGCAGAGGGACAATACCTAGAGGTGTCTGTTTCACCATCTTGTTTTACATCCTCTTCCATATAAATTTTAGAATAAACTCATCGAGGTCTATATGACCTCCATGAGGTTTTGAGAGGCATTGCTTTAAATCTACATCTTTACTACATTGGGTCTTCCAATACATGAACATAGCATGCCTCTCCATTTACTTGGGGCATTGACTTACTTCATCAGAGTTCTGTAATTTTTAGCATATAGATTCTGTACATTTTGTGTTTCAAATATACCTATGTGTTTAATTTCCTTTGGAACAATTCTGAATAAGATTGTGATTCTAATTTTCACCATTGCATATTTATTTTTAGTGCATATAAAAGTGACTTGACTTTCCTGTGTCAATCTGGTCTCTTTTGACCTGGTGAACTCATCCGTTAGTTCTAGGATTATTTTTGTAGATTCTTGGGATACTCTGTAGACAGTCATGTCCTCTGCAAATACAGGCAATTTTATTTCTTCCTTTCTAACTTAGAGGCTTTTTATTCATTTTTCTGTCTTATTGCAGTAGCTAGAATTTCTAGTACTATATTAACTAAGAGTGGTGAGAACACATCGGGAATTATTACCTTGTTCCTGATGTTACAGGGAAAGCTTTCCATCCTTTACCGTTAAGTATAATGTTAGCTGGAGGTTTTTTGTAGATGCTCTTTATCAAACCGAGGTTAACACTTCTCTATTACTAACATGCTGAAATTTTCAAATGTGAATGGGGCTGGATTTTTGTCAAATGCTTTTTCCACATCAGACGATAGGACTATATAATTTGATTAGTATATATTTTTTAATCTTATAAGATCCTTTTCTATATTTAGGACATAAGATGTTTTCCTGTTTTTTCCTAAAAGTTTTAAAGTGTTGCATGTCACATTTATATATATGTATAAATAATATAAGACTCCATGGCTTTAATTATTTTGTTCTATAATAAACCTCAAGATCATGTTGGACAAATTTCCCCATTGTATTCTTCATCAGAAGTTTCTTCCTTATTCTTTGATGTTAATTTTTCACATACATTTTAGAAAAGGCTATCAAATTTCTTAAAAAGCCCATTGGATTTTGAAACTAAATATGTAAATCAGTTTTTGAAGAATTGAAAACCTTTTGATACTGAGTTCTGATACTGTCCATGAAATTAGTATTTCCATTTATTCAGATGGAATAAGCTCATTGATGTCTATATGACCTCCATGAGGTTTTGAGGTTCTTAAAGTTAAAAAACTTCTCCATAAATGTCTTATGCATCTGTTGTTTGATTTATTTCTTAGTACTTTCAAAGTTCAAATGTTTTTTAAAGAATAGCTTTTGTGAATACTGCCTTATTGCCTATTTTGTTTTTTATTTGTTGCTGACATATGTAACTGCAATTAATTTTTGTGTATTAATCTCACATTCAAGCACTTTGCTAAACACTTTTACTGGTTCTAAATTTTGGCAGATTATTTTGGGTCTTAGATATGGAAAACATACCATATCTGAATAAAGAATGTTTTGTTGTTTCCTTTCTAGACCTTTTCATTCCTTTTTGCTCCCTTGTCTGTATTATACTGTCTAGAAACTCCTGTATAATGTTAAAACAGGATCAATAATAATAGATATTCTTGTCTTGTTCCTAATTTCAGCTAGATGCTTCCAACGTTTCACTATTAAAATTTATCTTTACTATAAATTTTTGGTAGACATATTTTTTTCAGGTTAAGAAGTCTTCCTTTGACTTTTATTCTATGCGCTTTTCATAAAATATAAATGGGTGCTAAATTTATCAAATAGTTTCTACATGTTGTAAGATAGTAATAACTTGTTTCTTCTTTGATCTAGTAGATCATATTTATAGATTTGCCAATGTAAACAAACTTTTTCTTCTTAAATTTAATCTAACTTGGTCATGATACCTTATTTTATCAATGTGGTACACTTAATAGTCACTACCAATCAATTCGAATTATAAGCTGGAAATTACTTACTAACTCTGATTTAAGAGAGTTGCCCTTGTTCTCTCCTCCACCAGAAATATTTCCATGTTAATACAAAGATTTTTCAGTTTCAAAAGAACTTGCACAAGATGAAATCTAAATCATTTTTATTTAAATTAAGGTAAAAAAGAGATTTGCAGAGGGGGCTGGTTTCTCTGGGTGTCTTTCAGATCACTCAATGGAGGGGAAAGCCTATTTCATCTCTCCAAAATTCAGGTCTGCCCAGAAAAGTTGGGTGTAGTTTAAAATTGAAGGGAGGCTTCTGTTTATGACTAAGTAGACAGGTATAGAAAATACCCAATAAGATAAACTAATGTGTGGTTTTTAACCCTAGAATCCAATTGATGAACTCTGGGAGCTTCTTGAGAGATGATCTCATTAACCTCTCTATGCCAGGCATGGTGTAGAAAACTGTATTTCTCTAATCCTTACACTTGATTCATTAAGCACATACTGTATCTGCATGGCTCACAAAGATCCCTGTCCCTGTGTTGTTCCTAAACAGGGGAGAAGTGAAGGGAACCTCTCAGCTAACAATCTGAGAGCCTTTAATTTAAAAGTCACAGCTCCAAGCCAGTGGTACCCTAGACCTGTTCTAGCAGAAACACTGGAGTTGAGACCCAATCATCAGTATTTCTCCCCAGGTAATTCCAACAGGCAGGAAAGGGTATGAACCAGTACCTCCCACGATCAGAGTCAATTGACTATAAATACGGATCCAAGGGTATAGCAGATGTTTGAAAAATATATATATTCAGTTAGTCTTGAGCAACTTTGAGCATGATAGAAAGAATTATTTTAATGTTCTAAACTCTAAAACTTTTGCTTTCTCAGAATTTCTCCTTTGGTAGATTAGCAATGAGAAAATCCTGGAGGAGGCAGGAGCAGACAGAACTACAAGACAACAGACACACAGAGGCACAACACCACACTCAAATATTGCAAGTAAGAGGTGTCACTTTGGGCCTCCATAGATTTCTCGTATACTTTGGTGGGGAATGAGCCATAGGAACATTTTGTTTTTCTTCTTGCTGAATCCGCAGCACAATATTCTTTAGCTTTTAAGCCTGGTGCTAAGAGTAACTTGATTAGGCACAACTAGGTGAACAG
Organism: Galagoides demidoff; assembly: GCA_963574575.1. Taxonomy (NCBI): domain Eukaryota; kingdom Metazoa; phylum Chordata; class Mammalia; order Primates; family Galagidae; genus Galagoides; species Galagoides demidoff. The sequence continues at coordinate 47,423 of CAUYQV010113678.1, forward strand.
TTTCACTACAGCTAACACTCTACTCCCATTCACATGAGAGATGCCATCTGTTCCCTGCCTTTGATTGAAGTGGCTGACCCTCCAGAGCGCACAAGTTCTACTCTTCCTGCACACCACACCAGCGCTAAAGCGAAGGTCCCTTCTGCAGGAGACAAAGGAGAAGAAACAGCCTGAACTGGCAGCTGGGCATTGCAGGTGACAATAGCAAAGGTTTATTACAGTTTCTGAACATGTTAGAAAGTAAATCTTTATAGTAGATGGCCTTGCAAGTCCAAAACTGTAGGAGGTTTAGAAAAATATGGGTTTTAGCAGCAGGCGAAACAATGATGACAGCACTGTGAGTCCAATATTGAATTTTTCTAAGTTTCTTAAACATGACATTGGCCATGGGTCAATCATATGTTTCAGCCTCTAAAGAGATAGAAAAGACATTTTGTCCCCAGGTTCTTTTCTGTTACTAAGTTTGTACTGTGGAATCACTTCGTTGGCAGACTGTGTAAAAAGCAATGTGGACTTTTGTTGTTATTATCCATCTATAATTCAAGTTCACATTATGAGTAAGACAAGGTAAAAAATTAGCCAATATTTTCCTGAGCCTAATACAATAGACGTTTGGAGTCCATTTCTGCTGGAGTTAGGTGAGGCATACCAAAGCAATGTCTGTGGCATCAACTTCAAGTGAAAAATTAGCTACAAAGGAGCTGCATTTATAACTTCTCTGTTATTTATCTGTCATCATTTACTCAAGCAATATTTGCTGGTCCCTCTCCTGGCAAGCTTCGGGCTGGGAAGAGGAGAAAATGCTAATGGAAATGGTCAACACTGCCTGATATTAAGGAGGAAGAGAGACTCGAATCGCTCTGAGCTTGTGGTTAAAGTGCGCCTCAGATATAGATGAAAAGTGACAAAGCAAAGCATTCGGATGCTTCATTTATGGGACAGCACAGACCCATATGTTAGAAATAATCACTGTGACAATCAGAACCTTTCAGTTTCCATCTGGATATTTGTCGTATTTTCAAAACTGCCCAATTTTGAAAATAGACTCTTTAGCTGGTTTGTGACATGATGGTTTCTCTCAGGTTCATTTGTTTCCTTTCCCATAACACGTGTTGTACCTCCAACAACACACTTTCTTTTTCTTTCTTTCTTTTTTTTTTTTTTTAGCTAGACTCTTAACTTTGTCATCCTGGGTAGAGTGCCACGGGGTCACAGTTCACAGCAACCTCATACTCTTGGGCTCAAGTGATCCTCTTGCCTCAGCTGCGTGAGTAGCTGAGACTATAGGCACCCACCCCCCCCCACCCTCCCCACCCCCCAGCTAGATTTTTAGAGATAGGGTCTTGCTCTTGCTCAGGCTGGTTTCCAACTCCTGAGTTCAGGTAATCTACCTGTCTCAGCCACCCAGACTGCCAGGATTACAGGTGTGAGCCATAGTGACCCAGCTTCACCAATACACTTCCAATGACATCACACATGATTCATCCTTCAGTCTTACTCAACACACTGGGCTACCCTGGCACGAATCCTCATTGCGTTTATGCTACCTAATTTGAAAACTGTCAAATACTTCAAGAAACAGAAAGAAACCTCAGGAGAATTAGGTGATAATATTATTCAGTGCTATCTATTGAGAGCGTTTATCTAATCAAAACAAAAGATGTAACACCTGATATGTATCTATTACTCTCCCCAGCTGGTGCAGATGGATGCAGCCAGCTTGAGCTGGGAAATCCCTTCCATTGCTGAGTGGTGTTTGAGACAGGTGGTGAGGGGAGAGAGAGGCCAGGCCAGCTCGGCTCAGCAAGATCTCACAGCTCCCTGGCAAGTCACTTTGATGTGCTGTGCCTTTGAAGTCAGTTCTTTCATATTTGGCACTCTTCTTCACCGGTGGCTTTATTAGCCCCTGCAGTTTATAGAGAAGAGTCCTCCAATAATTGCTTCTCTGAGGGAGTCAGAGAGAAGTGAGACACAGATTCGGATGCCAAATGGCTTTAATATTGACTGCCCAATTCCATCGTTCTTGCTGTGTGGCTCTGTCCCCTGTCTTTGTTTCATCTTTCCTTGTTTCTTGCCTAAATTTTGATTAAAATATATACCATTAAAAAAACAAACAAACCAGGATTTGACTTTATGAAAGTATTTTCTTTTTCTTTCTTTCCTTCCTTCCTTTTTTTTTTTAGAGGAGGGACGTTTTTTTTTTTTCTCATCTCCAGTTTCCTGGGCCTATCTGAAGCTGATAAGAGTACCATTAGCTTGTTTGTCTTTTAAAATGCTATTTTAAGAGAAACTTTGACTCTGCTGAAGTACTTTCATTTCACTAATTTGAGAAGCTCTTTGGTAAAACCCAGGTATTCTATTGCCAGTATCCTCTCTGTAAAATGGGGCTGAGAATGGTACCTATTTCATAAGGTTATTATAATGAAGAGAGGAGCTAAGATTTATACAGTGCTTAAAAGTATGCCTTGTAAAGTAAATATATGCATTTATTAAATGGAAGAATAAAATGATTTAAAACTAAAATATAAAATTAGAATAATGAAAAATAGAATAAAATACACCATGGTAAGTTAGACTGACTGTCCTTATTTAATCCTGATTTATGTTGAATTATTTCCAAAATTAGGTTGATCACCCTAGAAAGGTTGGTGTTGTTTCTGCCCCCTCTTGCCGTGGTCAGATGATGCTATAGTTCAGGTGTCTTCAAACTATGGCCCGTGGGCCACAGGCGGCCCGCCTAGGACATTTATCCAGCCTTCTGGGTGTTTTTGCTGCCGCTGCCCATCCTGCTTAGCAGCCAACTCGTCCTGGGGCCCGCAGTCCAGCCCTCCAACATCTGAGAGACAGTGAACTGGCTCCCTGTTTAAAAAGTTTGAGGACCCCTGCTATAGTTCCATAATGGTAAAACCCCTTGTACATAACTCAGAATACACCATTTTTAGTAATTTCCAAGCCTCAGGCTTTTGATTTCTATGGTGTTACGAAAAACACCTATTTTTAGTTACTTGGGTTTTGGCAGAAAGACTATCGCATTGTCTGGTGATTTGGCTGAGATATGGCCCAGAATAGCCAGATAATGTTGTCCTTTATCTCGTAAAAAGTTCCTCCAGCTTAAAATATGATGAGCAACATCAGTTACTTCTCTCTTCCAGGAAGAAATTAAAAGTCGTTTCAGATTCTATGTATTCTTTCCATATTTCTCTTACCATGTACAGCTGGCCTTTTAACAATGTGGGGACTGAGTGCCAAACCCTGTGCAGGTGAAAATCTGAGTAAAACTTTTGACTTCTTCTGAACTTAACTATTAATATCCTTACTGTTAATGTAAATGGTTGACTAACACAGATGTCCTATGTTCTATGTATTATATACTATATTCTTACAATAAAGTGAGCCAGAGAAAAGAAGATGTTATTAAAATCATAAGGAAGAGAAATATGTTTAATCTTCATTAATTAGAAATAGATCATCTTAAAGGTCTTTACCTTCATGGCTATTTTCATGTTGAATAGTATGAGGAAGATGAGGAAAAGGAGAGGGCAGTCTTAGTGCGTGGTGGAAGCAGAAGAAAATCTGTGTATGGACCTGCACAGTTTTAACCTGTGTTGTTTAAGGAACAACAGTATTTTAAAAACAACACCAGAACAAGGCATTTGCCTCCTTTGACTGATATGTGTACATTAATCATCACCTGTTCTGCAGAACCTGACCTAGAATGCCTCAGTGACAGATTTTTTGCTACTTTTTTCCCCTGCAGGCTCAGAATATTAAGGCTAGAAATTTATTCTGGGTGAAGCTGTTGATCACATCACTGCTGGTCATATGTTACTGCTGTACGTTTCAGTGTTATGGTTTGTATTTAGGTCTTAGGGATTGGTATGCTAACCTTTTGCTATGGTCGATGGACTTGGGCTGAAAGTGTGACTTATGATCTGCAAAACGATTTCAGTTTCCTGGTTACCAAGCCAACAATTATTAAAGTCGACAGACAAGATATCTATAGACTGAGTTAGAGCCTCAATACAGAGGAAACTGTACCAAGGCTTACATTCAGAATCCCAAGGTATATCTAGCATATCTAAAAAAATAGCTGTGGCCATTCCCATTCCTTAAGGTGTTATCTTAGAAGCAAAGACAACAGTTGTTCTTTACTTTGCAATACTGAATGCTTAGAACAAGAGCTAAATATAACTTAGGAACTTAAGAGTTCTTCTATGATGTACACATCTATGGATGTGGTAAGACAATATGAATTAAATTTCATTACACCTTTATAATCTATCTGATATTTCAATATCCTCTGATTGAAAATTACCATAAAATGGTATTCTGGGGTTTGGAGTTGGCCAGGTGGCTGATTCCCTCCTCAGCACACTGTCTTCTCTGAACAATTATAGGAGCAAATGGAACAGTCAGTACTAATATTCAGTGATGACAATGTGGTAGATAGTGTGCTTAGTACATAACTAATCCATTCTCTTATTTAACCTTTGCACCAACCCCTTGAGGTAGATATCATCATCTTCATTTACTTTGATTTAATTTAATTGAATTACTCAATTTATTTTTTTGGAGACAGAGTCTCACCTTGTTGCCCTTAGTAGAGCTCAAACTCTTGGGCTTAAGAGATTTTTTTTCCTCAGCCTCCCAAATAGCTGGAACTACACAATGCCTAGCTATTTTTAGAAATGAGGTCTTACTCTGTCTCAGGCTGTTCTAGAATCTGTGAGCTCAGGCAATCCACCCATCTTGGCCGGCCTCCCAGAGTGCTAGGATTATAGGTGTGAGCCACCTTGCCTGGCCCATCATCTTCTTTTTAGCGGTAAAGAAATCAGGACCCAGGTGCCTTTCTCAATTACATAGATAGTAAAGAATAGAGATGAGATTTGAATCTGGCCTATGTCAAGGCAGAGTCCATACATTTAATCACTTAGGTCAAATTTGCTTCCTTAATGGAAAAAAAATTACTTTTCTGTATTGAGAGAGTTACCCAAACCTGCTGGGACACATGACAAGACTAAGGTGTCAATATAGCTGCATTGACAAAGAGTATTGACCATAAAATTTAAAAGCAAACTAAATTCCAACTATCTAGAACTCTTTTTAAGTGTCTACATTAACATTTTTCTTGCTTTATTATAAGAATATAATACTTAAAACATGTGACATAAAAATATGTGTTGTCATGCTGCCTAAAGATGTCATTAAAAGTTATTAATACCCAAAGTATGTGAATAAGTGCATCACTAAAGAGAGTCTATTCCAATGACATGTGAACATACTGTATTTTATTCATTGAAGGTAAAAAGAATTTGGTTACACTGATTGCATTTGTTAGATAAAACCCCTTTATAATTGTGTCCCATGCAGAAGTAGTGTGCCATATACTGTGACCCCCCCATACTTCTCCCTTCAACATACTGTATTTTAATGGATAGGAGAGCAAACAGTCCCCAAACCACATCCTTGTGGTCATATTCCAGAAATGTGGCCATGCCTCTTTCCCCAAATCCCCCAGGAAAGCTCCTCTCTCCTCCCACCCACCTTCTCTAGAAGAGCAGGGGCCACTTGTCATGGGCATGTTATTATAATAAGCAACATTGTCCTTCATTATGGGCATGAAGAATTAAGGTAGACTAATAAATAAGACTTTTCACAAATAGCCTATGGAGATGATGAGGTATCAGACATTTTACCCCACAATACACAGCAGAGGAGAGGCAGAATTCAAATCTGGACATGCCTAACCCAAAAGGTCAGGTTTTCTTCAACTAAAGCCTCCATACTTGCATTTAGCTGAATGTGTAGCAGAAGTGCCATGGGCTGACGCTTGACTCAGCAGAACCCCACCAATAGAGCTGTTCTGTGAGGTCAGTTTGACCATGATTTTGAGGAAAGTTAATCATGGACATAGGAGACAAATCAAAAGAGAGCTCTTGCCTAATTTTTTTTCTTTTTGAGACAGAATTTCACTATGTCACCCTTGGTAGAGTGCTGTGATGTCACAGCTCATAGTAACCTCCAAATCTTGGGCTTAAGCAAGTCTCTTGCCACAGTCTCCTAAGTAGCTGGGACTACACATGCTCACCACAATGCTTGGCTATTATTTTGTTGCAGTTGCCATTTTTGTTCAGCAGGTCTGGGCCAGGTTCGAACCTGCCTGCCTTGGTGTATGTGGCTGACACCATAACCACTGTGCTACCGGCACCAAGCCATTGATTAATTTTAAAAAATATTAACATATATTATTTTATTTTTTTCCCATAAGGAACAAATTTTCCTCAAGATATAGTGTGAAAGAAGAATACTATTTATTTGATGACAAACAAATGCTGAAAAATATTTCACCTATAAACATTTTTTTTAAGCAATAGTACTTCCCTGGACATATAGAAAATTTGATATGCAAGAGAATTGCAGTGCAAAGTGGAATTTAAGATTTAATAACAAAGAGTATAAAACTATATCCCCCCCACTTCTAGCATAGACCACTGTATTCCCAAATATTTTAGTATGTATTTCCTATAAACAAAAATATTATTCTCCATAACAACCATATAATTATCAAAACCAACAAGTTTATACTTGTGCTCATATCTGTCAATGGAAAAGAACCCAAACTTTGGAAAGGAATTTAATGCAACCATGGCCCAGAGAGGCATGCCCAAGAAGCCTTGAGTAAGTAGTCTGACTGGGGTTGGGTTAGAGTTGGTTTTCTACATTTTAAGGAGACAGGAATTGCATGTAAAGTCATAAGTCACTACATGTAAGGTATATATTGGTCTGGACCAAAAAGGCAGAACATCCCGAGGTGGGGGATTAATGGTTATAGGTGGACTTAAAGATTCTTTGATTTGTGATTGGTTAAAGCAATGAAGCTTAATGTAAAGGCTTGAAACATTTAAGCTAAGGAAGCCTATTAATCCACCAGATAAGTACTGGATGTATATTGAGACTCAAGTGATCTTTTCAATGAATTGATATCCTCCAAGTGTGGTTTACCCTTTGTTATACATGGCCTTAGGCATATTAATGGTTTTGTGTATTTTATTGTTACAAAGAATGACTTTAGAAGGGACACGGCATAAATAGTCATATCTAATGTCCCTTCTCCTTATAGCCAGAAACTCAAGTTGCAGGTCTTTTTTTTTTTTTTTTATCTTTTGGGTAGCCTTGGCAAAGGGGGTCCATTCAGTTGGCTGGAGGAGTGCATAAGATTTTATATTTTTGAGCTGGCTGTCAGTCATTTTTTTCAAAGGAGTAAATGGCGATTAAGGGTTATTAGGCATTTTGCCTCACAATACACAGCAGAGGAGAGGCAGAATTCAGATATGAACATGCCTTATGTTAATTCACAGACCCCATTCAAATTTGCCAATTGCACCAATAAAGTCCTTCATAGAAAAAAGGATCCAGTGAAGAATCATACATTGTGATTTAGTCACTTTAGTCATATCTCTTTAGTCTGAAACAGTTTCTCCTTTTTTTTCTTTTCCTTTTGTGATCTAACACTGATAAAGTTACATGAGTTATTTTGTAAAATGCCACACTCACTTTAGGATTCTTAGAAATTTTATTATGATCAGATTCTGGGTATGCACCTCTGGCAGCAAGTGGTCCCGTAATCTACGCATCTATCAAGAGGTACAAAATTTTGTTCACTTGGATCACTTGATGAAGGGAGTGTCTGCCAGGCCTCTCCCTTCAGAAGTTACTTAGCCTCATCTTTATAATCATTAAGTATTTTATGAAGAAGTACATTAAAACTATGTAAATATCCCATTTGCCATTATACTTTCAATTTTTTTCCATTTATTTGTATGTCTCTCTATTCATGGCTTCCTAGTTTATTCAATGGTTTATAATTCATCACTGTCATTATTTTAATGCTAAAATATTCAAAGATTTCGCCAGCGTCCTCTGTCTCATTTTGACATGCACCCATTATTCTTTGGGTACTTCTTTGTTTTCTGGACAAGATGTTTCAGACTGATTTTTACTTTTCCTGCCCAACCTAGTTGTCAGCCATTTCTCCATGGATTCCTGGTTCCTTTTAGTGGAGAATAGTATCTAGAAGCCAAGATCTAAGCACTAGGCATGCTCATGGCTGCTGGGGTATCATTGTTCCCAGGCCCTCTCAATGGACACAGACATACACATACACACTTGCATTGATGTTTTTGCTATGCCTCTATCTACCTCCCTGGCTACCTGATTAACTGGCTATGGAAAATCCTAAGCTCACGTGGATACAACTAATTTTAACTCATATTTTCAAGTTTTCTCTAGCATGCTCACATGTTGTGTTTGTAACTCTTATACTGAGAAAAACTTGGTTCTCACTATCTTTAATGTAGCTAACATAGTGTAATGAGGTCACTTGCCCTGGATGTAATTATTTCTGATGGCTGCACTGTCATCCTTCCCTGCCCGCAGGCCTTTTTCATTCCACCTGGGCTCTGACTGCTTGTGCCAGGTTGTCTCATGCCCTGCCTGGGCTCTGGTTTCTCATGCCTGGCATCCCGTGTGACAGTCCTGCTGTGCTAGGAGCACCCTGGCAGATGCCCTGCTTGCTTTGCTGGGCCTCCCTCCTCATCGTTACCCTCTGCTCTCCCAGCCTATCCTCTGACACCCTTATTATGCCACCCTCCAGCATGAATGCCCTCTACACCTTGTTTAACTTCTTATTCCCAATTCCTTCCCTCGGTAAACACCTTCATCACCCTATCTGGCCTCCATCACTGCGTGAACCACCTGTCCCCAAATGGACCTCTACCTGAACATACCCCAACCCATGCCTTTAAGATTGAATTCCTCGAGAAAGTAAAGGGAGAAAATGGAAGGGAGAGGAAGAAGAGGAAGCTGGGGGGAAAAAAAAAACAGGTATTACTAAAAATATGTCTGTTTTCTGGTTAAATTTTGCCCCTCTGAAGTATTTATTGGAATAGTGTAGCAGAGACATTTTTACTCACTTGCTTTTATGGCTTCTAATTCCAAAGGACCACAAATGAATTTCTATTATAACAAACACATGGCTAGTCAATCCAACTGTGAACTGTCTGTTACAAGGCTCCGATTTTCTTCAAGGTCACCAAGTATCAGAGAAATGCAAATTAAAACCACGATAATATATCATCTTCTTCCTGTTAGGATGAATTTTATTAAAAGGTCCAAAAGCAATAGATGCCAGCATGGGTGGAGAGAGGAAGGAATGCTTATACACAGTTGGGTACACTGCTGGTACAACACCGTGGAAAACAGTATGGAAATTCCTCAGAGAACTAAAAGGAGACCTATTTGCTCTAGCGATTCCACTACTGGGTATCTACCAAAGGCAGAAGAAGTCATTTTATCAGAAGGATAGCTGCACTCAAATGTTTATTTCAGTGTTCTTCACAGTTGCAAAAATGTGGAATCAACCCAAGTGTCCATCAGTTCACAAGTGGATTAAGTCTATGTACACCATGGAATCCTACTCAGTCATAAAAGTGAAAACCTTTTGTAATAATTTGGATGGAAATGGAAACCATTCTCCTAAGTGAAGCATCTAAAGAATGGAAAAGCAAACACCACATGTAGTCATTATTAAACTGGAACTAACCAATGAGCACACAGTGCACAGAGGGAAATACAACTCAGTGGAAAATAAGGGGGCAGGGTATGGAGAAGGGAGGGTCAAAAACCTACCTGACAGCTATAATGAACAGTATCTGGGTAATGGGCATGCTTATAGTTGTGACTCAAGCATTATAAAAGTGATCCATATAACCAAAATTATTTGCCCCTACCTAATATTTTGAAATTAAAAAAAAAAAAAGAGTGAGAATACTACTGAAGGACTACCATTCAGCTGAAACAGAGATAGGAATTTTTCCAGGGTTAAGTGACTATGGGCCAAAGAGTGGGAGAAACTCAGCACCAAATAGACGTGGATCATTTTTCTAAAAGAAAAGAGTCTCAGATTATAACCAAACAGCAATCTATTGCTGTTTCCTTATGTCTACAATAGTGTTATTAGGAGTTTAGAGGGGGAGTTGCTGTAATCAGTATCTTTAAGCTGATTGGAGTTTGAACTGGAATCTAGCTAAATTTTAGGGCAAAACTTATAGGGCCAACTAGATGGTCTTTTTATTTTTGACCACCTTTATTTAAAAGGAGACTTCAGAGTCTTACAAAAATTTACCTGCCAGCTGCAAATGAATGAACTTACTCTAAACAAAAACACAGGTCTAACCCTTGCCCATCAGGTTTGGAAGAGACACTTGTAGGAGTAACAAAGGTGTCTAGGGTCATAACCGACCTTAAAATCTTAGTGCTTTCCACTCACGTAAGTATCTCCCTGGCCTTTCATTCCCACATTCTCCTTTACATATTTTATGATCACTGAGAAACCAAACATAGAAATGCTTATTTAATTTTCCTCAGAAAAAAAAAATGTGAAAACATATTTCCCGAAATAGAACAGATGCACACGACATACATTGAAAATGGGATGAAAACTGTCATTTCAGCCCTCACGATCACGTTTTTTTCACCTGCTTAGGGAATTGTACAGCTCTGCCTTGTTGAACACATTTTTGACTGCAACATTGAAGACTTCCAGATCAAAAATGCTGCTTTAAGCCTGTTATTTCTTAGCTTATGTTTTACACTGGGAAGAAAAGCATTAAACTACAAGCTGCAGCATAATGAAACGATGTCACAGAATGGAACTGATTTTAAGAAGCTATAAGTTGCACAAATACCTTTGTAGATCAATCAGGACTAATTTATATAACACTCTTCAATGTCGAGATTTACTGAATTTGGACCATCTAAACCAAATTGAACTACTCTGAAACCATAGTCCCCTACAATCCTGAGAATTTTTCTTATATTGTTGAAAAAGTACTTACATTAAAATATTGCAGCTTAGGTCATTTAATTCTCATCATAATGAGAAAAAAAATCCTTGCTGAAAGATGTAATTTATTTTGTTTCTAGACTCCTGGTTTATTTATTATTACGTTAAAGGAAACCGTTCAGTGACATTGACAAAAATATGTTCAATATCCATATATAAAGACAAACGATTCTACATTTTTGGAGTCTAAAAATTTCCCAAGAACCAAAAACTATTTATAAGGTAAGCAGTCTATCCCTGACTTGAGCTCTATGTACCTCACATACATTATCTCACTGAACCATCACTCCCTCCCTAAGAGATGTTTATCATCCCCCGTCTTTCAGATGAGGAAGCTGAGGCCTTGAGAGGGTAAATAGGTTAGCTGAAGTCAAAAACACAGCCGATAAGTGCTGGAGGAGGGATTTGAGCTTAATGGTCCCATTCTGTGGTCTGTGCTCTTAACCTTTACGTGGCAGAAGGTCAGTGGGCAACTGAAAGAAAGGGGAACCCAGGTGTTTTTACTTTGCTCATGCTAAGTTGATTATACTTTGTCATATCAAGTTCATAAACAGAGAAAGTGGCATTTTTGCAAGGTCACTCTTCTATGAAGTTTTAGAAAGCAATTGAAAAGAATATAGCTGTGATTTGGGTTTAGCAGTAGGGAAAAATTCAAGGGAGAACTCAGCCTTGGTGTTTCCATCTCCTACTCTGGCTCTAGGGCAGCACCTACCCTTCCCACTGGCCAGGTCTAGGTGGTACAGACGTATAGGTAAGGGAAAAGATTCTTTTTTTTTTTCTGCTTGTAGAAAAAGAAAGATGATGCATTCATCTATTTTATTGTATTGTGAGATCTATATTGGTATTCTTTATTTTAAAAAGTCAATGGCATTTTTTTGCATGTGTACATATATAAGTTATCTGTGCATTCTTTTTCTTTTTTATTGAATCATAGCTGTGCACATTAATGCAATCATGGGGTACAATGTGCTAGGGCAAAAATTCTTATGCCAGACACACTGGAATCCTGATCCCAGTTCTACCATTTATCATTAGGCGTTTCTGGAAAGGTGACAACTTCTCCAAGCTGCAATTTTTTCATTTGTGAAAAAAAGGTACGTAATAAAATAATGCCTTATATGTTGTTTGGGGCATTAAATGAGTTAATACTGGCACATAATATAGTCAGTCTTTCTCTTCTTTCCTGTAACTCCTGTTTTTATTGCCATGTTGCTGACTACTGGCTGTCTAAAGCTCTTGTCTTATCAGCACCCTGTGATGAGGTCTTACTTGTTGCAAAATTGATTTTCTTCTTCCCACATCAAAATTCATGTTTTGTCTGTGAAGGATGATCTCAGTTTGAGTTTAGGAATAATGTGATCAAGTGAGCCTCCTAAGAGTGTTGACATCTTAAAAGCAAATGCTGCCCAAATAAATCTAGTTTGCAGACTATCAAGCTATGCGACAATGTGCAGGAGATTTCACACAGGGTAGGAGAGATGTCTTTGGTAAACTTCTACAAGACAATGTTCTATTAGTCATGGTCTGTTCTCTTTTGGAGAGGACTAGCCTCCTCGTTGTCTGACCCCATCCTCACCAGTGAAATCCTGAACACTTGTCTGCTCCAAAGCCAGAAGAGGGTCTTAAGATTAGTTGGCTTGATGGATTTGAAAGGTTATTCAGCCTACCTCAGAGGCACGCGGTGAGGGGGGGGATTTTATAGCTTATTAGAATGCACAGGTGACTCAACAATTAAAATCAAGTGCTGTGCTGGTTGATCTATATAGATCTAATGAAGCAGAAAGATCCAAACAGTTAATGGAAGAGAAATGTATTCAATAGTAGCCCAGCAGGGATTGCTTTCTTGAGATAATAGGGACTAAGAGTCCTTAAGAAGATTCACATAGCTCAACTAATGGAAGTTACACATCATGGGAATATGAAGTGTTGTTGCTCGAATCTCACTATTAGTCATAATGTGAAATATGGAATATTTTCTCCATTCCCGACAACTACACTCTAAAGAACCACTCACAGATACACTTTTTTTCCAGCAGCTTGTATACGACCACTTGCATTGCTAATAGATAGAAGCTAGAAGGAAAGAGAGGATCCATGACCACCTTCTCACACATCATCTTTCAGGAAGAAGAATGAGTAGAGCTGAAGCAGAAATACCCCCTGCCTTGTTTGTTTATATACTATCCATAGAGCTCGCTTCTTTAAATTGGTGCTCTGTGGTTCTAGAAGAAGCAATTTAAAGAATAATTTTCTCAGTGTCTGGGCCAGAGAGAATTGCCTTAAAAAACTCAGTAATGATTACCACTGCTTGGTCTTTCTTATAAATTCAACATAAGCCTGTAACGATAGACATGACTGAGAAGGGGCAGCTCTCCAGGCCAGGGCTGTCAAGACTGTGACTTCAACCACCAGGACATGTAGCTGTTTGTCCTTGAGGAGCAGAGCTTAGGGATACTTTGAAACTCAAATCCAGTATAGAGGAAGAAGTGCCCCGTACGAACATGACTGTAGTATAATAAGGACAGAAAGGAATATAAATACCCCAAAGTGTAAGATCGTGCTTTTTTAAAAACCAAAAAGCCAAGTTAAGTCTGCAATTTTCTGCTAATGAATGGTGAGATTGACTAGTAGGTCATACATACAGCAGGAAAAACATGTCAGGAAGCGAAAGTGAGGACGAGTCTGGGTACCAGGTGGGGCTGTAAGGACCACCTTAGACCCACGTGAGACTATTGCCTTGTGAAAAAACGGGTGCCAGTTCCTGATGAGCATCGCCTGTTGGGAGCAGGATCTTTGATGTCCGTCTGTGGCACGGATTCTTCTCATTTTACAACCTCAGCGAGGGGAGAGTTACTTTACCTGTGGTTTCAGAGTTTGCTTCTATTATTCCTGGTTTGCTCTCTGCCTTCCGTGGTCAGGGATTTTATTGCTCAGGATGAGGCACGTTAGTTTGTAGAATTATCTGTCTGAAATCCCCATCAATATTTCCTGCTTAGTATTCCTGGCCTTCCTCACTGTGTTCTGTGAATTGTTATCTGATTCCATTTCTGCCACCATCATCTGCACCTCCTGATTATATTTGTGACCTTGGTTCTATCACTCATTCTCTCTGTGTCAGTAACCTCCTTTGATAAAGAAGGATGACAGTTATTTCTAAGCTCTTTGGAGAAAAATGTAAGTCCTTATTTACTTGTGAAATATTTACCAGAACTGTAAAACTGAAAAGGTGCTTGAACAAGAAAAAATGGTAACATCAGAAATTCTACGTTTTTTGTTATCATCTATTTTTTAAAAACTAAGCAATTAGTTGCTGCATATTTGAACATGTTACTATGTCAGATTCTATACATCGTAAATGAATCACGGTTTCTTTCCACTAGAACAAGTGAGAATGATGTGCCACGTATTCAAGACATAAAAATGAATAGCCTAGATAAAATATAAATCATGCTAATTGCTCCAATTCCATAGAAATCAAAATCTTTGAATGAAAGATATAGTCAAATCCCAGGACTGATCCAGTAATTTCAGCTGATACACTTAAATGACTACAGCCAATACATTTTTTACCAAATATTAATGTTTCAAGCTGTTTGCTGACCACTAGGTTTACAAGAAGATGAAACCCTTTCATAAATGAGCTGATAGTCTAAAGGCGGACCTTGTCCTAATGCAAAAGATAGTCATTAAATCTTTGAAAGTAGGGAATGATCTGTATAGCCTTGTATTTTCGACATATGACTCTGAGCTTTCTTGGAAGAACATTTAGGGGTGGAGATTAGAGCAAAACTGAAGGAAGGTGAACAGTTATAGGCTGCAGCAATATCAAATGCCTAAAACACGCAAAATCCTCTGTTAAGCACAGAAAATTCTAGAATAATACATATGACATGGTCCCTGCCTCTTTAAGTCTAAATAGCAGAGAGATTTTTAAAAGCAAATTATATTTATTTGGGAAAAGGGTATTGCCATTGGAATGCATGTGCTATCGTAAACTATGTGCGTATTCAGGGAGGTCAAGACAAAGGTTTTTAATGGAAAAATGAGAATAAATCATTTTTTTGAGATATTTATCTTAGTCTACAAGGGTCAATCACAAGGGTAGCGTTAGTTTGAGTTTGGACAAGCAGTTACTGGGCAGATGTCCTCTCAGAAATATTTAAAAAAATTATTTCAAAATATTACAGGGCACAAGTGTTTTTGTTAGCTGGATTAATTACATAATACTGAAGACAGGGCTATTAGTGCACTTGTCACCAAAATAGTGTGCACTGTATCTGCTAGGTAACTTTTATCCCTCACTCCCATTCAATCCTCTCCCCTTCTTAGTTTCCAATGGCATTTATGCCACTATATTACCATGTGTACCCATCAGTTAGCTCACACTTATTAGTGAGAATATGTGGGGTTTGGTTATCTATTCCTAAGATGCTTCACTTAGGATAATGGCCTCTAGTTCCATCTAAGCAGCTGCAAAAGACATTATTTTATTCCTTTTAATGGCTGAGTAGTACTCTACGGTATATTTATATACCATGTTTTCTTTATTCACTCATCAAATGATGGGCAGTAATATGATTTCATATCTTTGGGAATCATGCTGTGATAAGCATTTGAGCACAGGTGTCTTTTTGAGATAATGATTTTTTTCCTTTTGGTAGATACCCAGTAGTGGGATTAGTTCTTTGAGAAATCTCTATACTGTTTTCCACAGAGTTTGCACTAATTTACAGTCCCATCAACAGTGTATAAGTGCTCCTTTTTTTATTACATCCATGCCAACATCTATTGCTTTGGGACTTTTTAAATAATCGCCATCCTCATAGAGATAAAGTGGTATTTCATTTAGGTTTTAATTTGTATTTCTCTGATGATTAGTGATGTTGAGCCTTTTTTTCTATCTTTTTTGGCCATTTGTCTATCTTCATTTGAAAAAAACCCTGTTCATGTCTTTTGCCCACTTTAGTGGATGTATTTATTTCTTGCTGATTTGTTTGGGTTCTTTGTAGAGTCTGGATATTAGTCCTTTATGAGATGTGTAGTGTGTGAACATTTTATCCCATCCTGTGGGTTGTCTGTTTATTCTGTTGATTATTTGCATGGAAGCCTTTTAATTTAACTTAATTAAGTCTCATTTATTTATTTTTACATTTTGTTTGCGTATTTGCCACTGAGGTCTTAGTTATAAATTCTCTGCCTAGACCAATGTCTAAAAGTGTTTTTTCTACATTTTCATCTAGAATTTTTATAGCCTCAGGTCTTATCTTTAATCTACCTTACATTAATTTTTGTATAAAAGAGATATGGATCCTGTGTCATATTTCTGCAGGTGGCTATTCAATTTTCCCAGAGCTATTTATTGAATAGGACATCCTTTCCTCAGGGTATGCTTTTGGCTGCTTTGTCAAAAATCAGTTGGTTTTAGCTATCTGGCTTTATTTGTAGGTTTTTAAAATTCTGTTTTATTGGTCTAGGTATCTACTTTTATGCCCAAACCATCCTCTTTTGATTACTATAGCCTTTTAGTATAATTTAAAGTCAAGTAAATGTGATACCTCCAGATTTGTTGTGTTTTCTTAACATTTCCTTGGCTATTCATAACATTAAGAAGGAGGGGATTCTGCCTAACTCATTCTGCAAAGCCAGCATCACTTTGATAGCAAGCCAGGAAAAGACACAATAAAAAAAGAAAATCGCAGGCTAGTAGCCATTGTATATAGATGGAAAAGAACTGAAGGCAAGGCTATTTTTTTGGTTCCAAATGAAGTGTGGAATTATTTTTCCTGCATCTGTGAAAACTGATACTGGGCTTTTGATGGGAATCGAATTGAATCTCTAAATCACTTGAGGCACTGTGAACATTTTCATAATGTTGATTTTGACGATCTATGAACAAAGGTTGTTTTCCCATTTGTTCATCTTACTGATGGTATCTTTCATCAGTGTGCTCTAGTTCGTTCTTTTTAAAGAGATCTTAGACCTCTTTGGTTAAGTAGTCTCTGAGTCTTTGACTTGACTCTCAGGCTACTGTTGGTAGACAGAAATGCTGCTGCTTTGTGTACATGGATTTTGTAACCTGAGATTTTGCTGACCTTATTTATCAATTCAAGGAGTTTTTTTGGATTGAGCTTTTAGGATTTTCTAGATATAAGATCATTTTGTCAGCAAAGAGAGGTAGTTTGTCCACCTCTTTTCCCATTTGAATGCCCTTTATTTATTTCTCTTGCCTTATTGCTCTGGCTAGGACTTGCAATACAATGTTGACTAGCAGTGATGATGATGGAAAATATTGTCTTGTTCCAGCTCTTGGGGGGAACGCTTTTAACTTCTTGCCATTCAGTATGATGTTGGCTGTGGTTTGGCATATATGACTTTTATAATTTTGAAGTATATTCCTTTTTTTCCCCCTATTTTTTAAAAGGTTTTTTTATCATGAGGCAGTGCTGGATCTTTGTTTTTACATCTGGTTATTTAGTGAATTACATGTATTTATTTGAAACCCATTCACAGTGCATTAATTATCTTTTTCATGAGCTGTTGAATCCAGTTTGAGAATTTCTGTATCTCTGTTTATAAGGGATACAGGTCTGTAGTTTTCCTTTTTTATCGTATCCTTTCCTGGCTTTGGTATCAAAGTGATACTAGCTTTGTAGAATGAGTTAGGGAGGATTCCTTCCTTCTTGATGTCATGGAACAGTTTCAGGAGAATAGGTGCCAATTCTCTGTAGGTCTCATAGAATTTGGCTGGGAATCTCTCTGATCTGGGGCATTTTTTTGTTGTTCGGAGATTTTTTTTTTATTAGTGTTTCAATCTTGCTACTCATTATTGGTGTGTTCAAGATTTATATTTCTTCCTGATTCAGACATAGGTTATGTGTTTCCAGAAATTTATCCATTTCCTCTAGATTTTCTAGTTCATATGCATAGTAGTTTTCATAATAACTGTGATGATATTTTACATTTCTATAGTCCTTTCTCTTCTATTTTTGGTTAATCTAGCAGTGGTTTTGTTTTTGTTTATCTTTTCAATGAACCAACTTTGTGTTTAATTGCTCATTTGTAGCACATTTTTGTTTTCCATTTTGTTTGCTTCTTCTCTGAGCTTGCTACTTCTTTTATTCTGTTAGCTTTGGGTTTCTTTAGTTCTCTATTTCTTTGAGTTGTGACATGAGGTTGATAAATTGTGACCTTGCTCCCTTCTTTTATTTTTTTACTTTTGAGACAGAGTCTCAAGCGGTCACCCTGGTGTCACAGCTCCCAGCAACCTCCAACTCTTGGGCTCAAGCGATTCTCTTGCCTCAGCCTCCCAAGTAGCTGGGACTACAGGTGCCTGCCACAATGCCCAGCTATTTTTTGTTGCAGTTGTCATTGTTGTTTAGCTGGCCCGGGTTGGATTTGGACCTGCCAGCCTCGGTATATGTGG